>MU664740.1:15579-35547 GCA_026770625.1 Nicotiana glauca
ATTTTTGCGGGGGAGGGGGAGGGGAAGGGTGGGTTGAAGGGGTAGTAGGGTGGGTGGTAACGGACAAACTGAAATTTGAAAAAAAAAAAAAATTTTTTGGAAAGGGGGTGGGGTGGGTTGATGAGGGTGAGGAAGGTTGAGAAAGAACTTTGGAAAATGTTTTCCCTTCTTTTGATAAGGAAAATATTTTCCTCCAATTGAACAAAAATGAATTGATAAGGAAAATATTTTCCAAAATATTTAAGCCAACCTAAAATGGAAAAATTAAAAAATTTCCGGAAAATATTTTCCTTCCTACCAAACACACCCTAAATATACAAAAGTGTCCTTTTTGGGATATATTGAAAAAGAACGAGTTCCACATAAAATGGAATAGAGAGATTATAAAATTAAAGAATAGAGCTGCCGGTGACATAGACATTATGAAATTAGCAAAACCAAAAAGATGAAACACAAAATTCTATTGATAGGCAGTTAGGCACAAACAATAATGTTAGATTTAAAAAAAAAAACAATGTGAAAAGAATATAGGTTAAGTGGAAAATGTCAAGAATTGTGAAAATACTGTGATCCATTTCGAACAACAACGCGTTTATACCGAATTATTTTATATTGTTCTACAGAATATTTGGAGGGAAGATCATGATTCATGCTCTCCACCTATGTGTGTCTAGAGTTACAAACGTGGATGCCAAACACTCGATTTACACTATATTTCTTTTCCTTTTTCAATATTGGAAGTCATTTTCAACGACCCAAGAGCAGACAATAAATCAAATCTCACCTTATCTAAGTACAATAGAATTCATCAAAACTTGTGGAGATAAAAGATTTAGGCTTAGGCAATATTTGCTTAACTGGACAAAAATAAAAGCAAACATCAACTGCACTCAAAAGACACCTCCAT
Organism: Nicotiana glauca; assembly: GCA_026770625.1. Lineage (NCBI taxonomy): Eukaryota > Viridiplantae > Streptophyta > Magnoliopsida > Solanales > Solanaceae > Nicotiana > Nicotiana glauca. The sequence goes on from MU664740.1 coordinate 16,487, forward strand.
AGTAATAAATTGATTTAGACACTATAAATATATATTTTGAAAAGAAAAAAATCTAAGTACATAGTAATGGCTGCAAGCAATAATGCAGAGCTGGATTACGAGTTCCTACCTTATCTTCGAGTCTACAAAAATGGCCATGTTGAGAGACTTTTAGGCACTGATTCAATTCCAGCGGGTACTGATTCTCAATCTGGAGTTTCATCCAAAGATATATCAAACATTATTCCTGATTCTCAAGTCTATGTTCGTATTTATGTCCCAAATATTTCCATTATCGGCAACCAAAAACTCTCTCTTGTTATTTACTTCCATGGTGGAGGTTTTTGTTTGTTCACACCATCTTCATCCAACTATCATAACTACCTCAACACACTCGTGTCCGAAGCCCGAATCATCGCTGTTTCTGTTCATTACAGAAGACCACCTGAACACCCTCTTCCTATTGCATATGAAGATTCATGGCAAGCACTTCAATGGGTTTTTTCTCATTGTAATGGCGATGGTCAAGAGCCGTGGTTGAATGAACACGCGAATTTCGGGCGTGTTTTTCTATCTGGTGACAGTGCGGGTGCTAACATTGCTCATAATTTAGCAATGGCTGCCGGAAGTGTTGAGCCAGAGCTTATGGTTGATATTCTTGGTGTTGCTTTAGTTCACCCATATTTTTGGGGGTCGGGTCCAATCGGGTCGGAGGCCTTGTACCCGGATAAGAAGGCGCATGTGGACCGGTTGTGGTCGTTTGTGTGTCCTTCGAATCCGGATAATGATGACCCGAGAATTAACCCGATGTCAGAAGGTGCATCAAGCTTAATGAGTCTGGGTTGTCGTAGAGTCTTGATTATTGTGGCGGAGAAGGATATTTTGAAGGATAGAGGTTGGGCTTACTATCAAGCATTGGGTCGGAGCGGATGGATGGGTGTGGTTGAGATCCAAGAAACAGACGGAGAGGATCATGTATTTCATTTGAATAGTTTGCCATGTCAAAAGTCCAAAGATTTGATCAAGAATTTGGCTCATTTCTTCAACAGGGAAATGCCTCATTTTCTTTAGATTAAGCATTAGGCTTTTTCTTGCTATGGATTTATGATGTATAATGCTTTTAATCATTCATGTAATATTCTCTAGCTTACTAGAACAATTTAAAATTAATTTTTGTATTATATCAACAGTCTTTCTTCTTATTAATTGCATTCTATCTTTTATTTACTATATCAAATATTATAGCCAATTCAAACCTAAAAAAAATACTGTGATTGACATGTTTAAAACAGTAGAGTATTAGACTTGCACTTCGATGCTAGGCTAAAGTATTAATGCTAGTGCTTAAACAAAAATCCTCAGCACTAAAGTTTTAGGGATCGTTTGGTAGGGTGTATAAGAATAATGCGGAATAAGGTGTATTAGTAATGCATGCAATAGTAATGCAAGCATTAGTTATGCAAATATTATTTCTTATCTATTGTTTGGTGTGGTGTATTAAAATTATAATGCATTGCATAATTTTAAAAGAAATAGTTGCTTACAAAAATACCCTCCATATTCTCTAGCTTTAAGGGACTTCAAGGACAATTTTATCTTTAACCATGCTAATGCATGCATTAAAGCCTTGGTATTACTAATGCCATGGTTTTCTATGCATTACTTATGCATAAGATAATGTCAAGTGTGGTGTATAACTAATACTTGAAAAAAGGTACTAAACAGTGTATTAGTAATGCATTGAGCTAATGCTTACATTATTTTTTCTAATACCTCCTACCAAACGACCCTAGGGTGCATAAGAGTAATGTTGAATATGGTATATTAGTAATGCTGATATAAGTTATGCTGACATATTTCTTATTCATTGTTTGGTTTGATGTATTAAAGTATTGCACAATTTCTAAAAGAATTGTTTGTTTACGAAAATGCTCTCAAAACTAGTCCACACTCCTACCTTTTAAAAGAAACATATTTTGAGAAAAATTTCTATATGAAACATATTTTAAAAAATTATTTTATTTATCTACCTATATTGTAAATAAAATATTTAAGGAAATATGCTAAGTATTTATTTATTCACTAGGGATATAATTTTATTTCTCACTATTTGAATTATTTTGAACTTGCATTAATATACTAACTAGCATATTTTAATCAAGCATAAATTTTGAGGGATAATTTTGTCTTTCACTAAGCTAATGCATGCATTAAAACTCATTGCATTGCTAATACCATTGTTTTCTATGCATTAGTTATGCATAAGCTAATACCAAATAGGATGTATAACTAATACTTGCATAACTAATGCATAGGTTCAAAATGTCTACCAAACAATGTATTATTAATACACAAAGCTAATGCATGCATTATCTTATCTAATGTATCCTACCAAACGACCCCTTAGTGTATTACTAGTACATTAGTGGGTTGCTCTAGTGATAAGTACCCGCCTCTTTCAATCAAGAGGTTGTGATTTCGAGTCACTACAAGGGTATATCGAAAATGTGGAAAATTTTTGGGGGGAAGGATGCCGAGGGTCTATCGAAAATAGTCTTTCTACCCCAGAGTAGGATTAATGTTTGCGTACACACTATCCTCCTCAGACCCCACTAGTGGGATTATACTGGGGTCGTTATTGTTGTAGTACATTAATGCTTAAACAAAAGTCTTAAATATTTGATAGAGATCTAAAGTGTTTACTTTTTGCTAAAATAGAGGACCAAAAGTGCTCATGAATATAGTTAAGGGATCATTCTGAATCTTCTTCAACACACAAGAGACTATTTTTGTCGTTTGTTTAAGTTTGGTCATTGGGACTGGGAAAATTTCAATCTGGTCATCAAGCGACGCTTACAAAAATATCAAAGCAGGGAAAACAAAAAAAACCAAAGAAGAAAGATATCGGAAAAGAAGATGCAGAAACTGATATCGATACAATCGTTATATCGTTCCATATGTCGTACATCTTCAGCTTTCTCGATTTCCGCCGCCGCAACTACCGCCGTCAACCACCACTCCCATCGACACCTTCATTTCGCATCCCCTAATTTTCCAGCTTCTCCTAAAAGCCCTTTTCACGGTACTAGTAATTTCAACTTTTTACGTTTTATATACTTCAGTATCTGCTTATATTTGCATTTCCTGTACATACTCAATAAAAAGATCGTATTTTCGTTCTGCTCAAATATTGGTAAATGTCTACGCTTTTTTTTTTTATCTTTTTAACTGTAAGAAAGTGAATTTATGGTAACCTTTTCGTGGTACTAGCATTTTCGTCTCTTTATTTTTTTTACGGAAAAGGTTCAAATACCCCTCCTAAATATATAAACCTAGTTAAAAGTTTAGCCCAAATCCAATACTGCAGTTATATTGGCCCAGATACCCCTTTGTTTTAAACGGAGTCAAATACGCCTCTATATAACCCTCATTTTTTTTTAAAATATTTTTTTTTTGTAAAAACTGAAAATATTTTGTTGAAAATAATTTCTTCAGTTCTTAAAAAACAAAAGTATTTTGTTAAAAACGAATTTTTTCTTTCTGTTTTTACAAAAAAAAAAATAGGTTTTACAAATTTGTTTTTCTAGTTTTTACAAAAAAAATCTTTAAATAAATTGAAAAAATGAAGAAAAAAAACATTTTTCAAAAGCGAAAAATAATTTGTTGAAAACATTTTATTCAGTTTTTGAAAAATGAAAATATTTTTTTAAAAACTGAAAATGTTCTAATTCCTCTATTTTTACATTTTTTTTCAGTTTTTACAAAAAAAAAACTATTTTGTTAAAAAAATGATTTTTGCAAATATGTTTTTACAAAAAGAAAATATTTTGTAAAACTTTAAAAAAAATTGCAAAAATCATTTTTTTAACAAAATAATTTTTTTTGTAAAAACTGAAAAAAAATGTAAAAACAAAGGAATTATTACATTTCCAGTTTTTAACAAAATATTTTCGTTTTTTAAAAACTAAATAAATTATTTTCAACAAATTATTTTCGCTTTTGAAAAATGTTTTTTGCAACTTCATTTTTCAGTTTTTTTAAAGATTTTTTTTGCAAAAACTGGAAAACCAAATTTGTAAAAACTATTTTTTTTTGTTTGTAAAAACAGGAAAACAAATTCGTTTTTAACAAAATATTTTCATTTTTTAAGAACTGAAGAAATTATTTTCAACAAAATATTTTCAGTTTTTACAAAAAAAAAAATATTTTGTTAAAAAAACGAGGGTTCTATATAGATCTTATCGTAAAGTCCATGAGGGTATTTGGCTCCGTTTAAAACAAAGGGGGTATCCGGGCTAATAGTGTAAGGCAGGGTTGGATTTGGGCCAAACTTTTAACGAGGGTTATATATAGATCTTATCGTAAAGTTCAGGGGGGTTTTTTGGACCTTTTCCGTTTTTTTTAATATGTAATGAGTATCTGCTTATATTCCCCATGTTCTACATACCCAATTTAAAGATCGTATTTTGTATTATGCTCAAATTGGTAAAGGATAAGTTTTAAAATCTTTTTATTGTAAGAAGTTGAATATATTGTCCAAATGGATGTTGATAATTCATATAGCTGATCATGATTGTTTGAGATTGAGATATAGTTGTTGCTGTAATAAGATGAATGTTTGATCCTTTTCTTAATTGAAGAACTAATTGGAAAATAAAACATCGAGTACAAAATTGAGTAATACCCCTTATTAGAAATTGGTACAGTTCGATCCAATATTTTGTTCGATAAGCCCGTATAGAAAAGGAGGGTTGAGGTAGATTGATGCCCAGGTATAGACATAGTTGAACTAGGAATCATATAGTAGTAAATGCCAACTAGTTTGTGGTGTCGGATACTCAGTATTTATGGTAAGAAGTAAAATTCATGGTCCAAATGGAGAAGAGTGGATATGAGTATTCATATAGGCGACCCTAGCTACTTTGAGATTAAGGAATAGTTGTTGCAGTAATAAGTTGAATCCTTGTCTCCCTATGTGAGTTTCACAAAATATAGTAGGTCTCAAGCTCATATAGAAATAGCGTCGTGGTAGGTTGCATAGCTGCTTAGAAATACCCAAGCTGTGATTCATATAGTAACGTTTAGGATTGAGGCGCAATTGGTTGATTGATGATGTAGAATTAGTGGTTATATTTCGATATGATATCTGAATTGGAAGGGATTTTCTGACGAGATTATAGTGCATTGCTTCTTGATTTAATTGTAACATAAAAGATCTGAAGTTTGATTTTACTGATTATTAGCTTTCTCTTGCTATGAGAGTTGAGACTCATTAGTCATACGTTTGATTGGAAATATTAAAAAGGAATTTTAATGCTCTATCATTAGTCATACGTTTAATTCTCAATCTCAAGTTTATTTAATTTTCCTTTTTGAGGAAAAATTTGGGGTGCAGTATGGCCCGTGATTAGTGGGAGAGGGGAATTTAGAGAAGGGGAGCACCTAAATATGCAAGGTGTGACATGCCACTTTTAGACTGCAACTTTGTTCCCATTCCTTTAATGATAATTATAATAGCGCTGGTTACTTTTAGGGATCTTCATTTCTCTTTTAGATTTGTGCTTCTGCTCTCTAATTTCTGATTGCAGCAGGCATATTTTTTCCAACTACGAATGCTAATTGAGCTTATATAATTTTGACAGTTTTTGCTAGTTTCTAGGGCAAACGAATTTCTGAACATGACATTATCCCACAACAAATATTTGGTCTTGGTAGGCTTGAGCATGATTTTGGTAAATATTTGGCTCACTCACCCTCTGACTAGTCGGAGTATGTGAGTGCAAATAAATGTACCAGTGCTGCCTCCTTGGTTGGATTTTGGAGAACATAACTTAGAGTGAGGGTTATTACAATCTATTTAGGATTTAATCGGTAGAAAGTTCCTCATACTATTATTTTCCCAAGGGTTTCAAAAATGGAATTTATAATTTCTGGATCACATATCATGAAGCGGCTTACTGATCAGATGTGAGTAGGGTTTATAATTTTCTGGATCTTGCTCACTAAATTGAAACATAATGGATTTTGCTACATTCCAGAATTGCGGCATCCTTTGACAATAGCAATCGGAAGCACACGTTCTTTCTGTGAGGATTCAGCCCACATGCCAGACATAAAAGATCCAGAGGTCAAACGTGCTTTTAAGGACTTAATGGCTTCAAGCTGGGATGAGCTCCCAAATGCAGTTGTCGGTGATGCAGAGCATGCATTGACTAAAACTACTGATGACAAGGAAGGCCAAGAAGCCTTGATTAATGTTTTCCGTGCAGCAGAAGCAGTGGAGGACTTTACTGGGATTCTCACATCTCTGAAAATGGAGCTTGATGATGCAATTGGCTTAAGTGGTGAGGTAAGACGAGTTTACTGAGCAAGGGACTTTATTCACATTTTCTCAAGTTCTTGCTCTTTAATTTTTTTTATTGCTGCAGAATGTGAAGCCTATGTCAAAAGAGCTCTCTGATGCATTTCACACGGTATACCAACGTTACATCACCTACTTGAGTGCTTTTGGATCAGAGGAGGGATACTTGAAGAAGAAAGTTGAGATGGAACTGGGAACAAAGATGATACGCTTGAAGATGAGATGCAGTGGGCCTTGATTCTCAATGGGGAAAGGTACCGTCTAATTTTCTGCTAGTTGGTTCCCACTTATTTCAATTTTTCTGTGAATAGGTAAGGTCTTCTTCATAAGCAATATTTCTTATTTCGATTAGTTTTCCTGACCATACTTTTTTCAAATATTCCCTGCCAGATTTGTGTTGTATTTCACTATTTTAACTATTTATGCATTTCCCTAACCAAAATCTTATTTGTAAACATAATCAGATGCAGTGTTACCAAAGGCGCACTTAAAGCGCTCTTAAGCCCTAGAGCGAGGCGTAAAACATGTTGAGCGCTTCACATCGCTTAGCGGACGCTTCGGTGTTGTCATCAAGGCTCTAAGGCATGATTTTCCTAGGCAACAACACTAAACAATTGATATACACTTTATCGTAAATTTTCTTCAATCTCTTTGTCTATATATTTGGTATTTATGCTTAAAGATATTAGTCTTGGACTACACTTTCATATTTGTAGTTTTTCTCTATTCGCGCGTTTCTTTATTGAAGCCCACACTTTATTTGCGCTTAAAGCACCAATAGACCTTAGATCTTATTTGAACTTTTCGCCTTTGATAACACGGAGACAAGAGGGGTTGCTCTGATGGTAAGCAATCCCCACTTCCAACCGAGAGGTTGTGAGTTCGAGTCTCCCCAAGAGCAAGGTGGGAAGTTCTTGGAGGGAAGGATGTCGGGGGTCTATTTGGAAACAGCCTCTCTACCCCAGGGTAGGGGTAAGGTTTGCGTACACACTACCCTCCCCAGACCCCACTAAGTGAGATTATACTGAGTTGTTGTTGTTGTTGTTGCCTTTGATAACACGGATCAAATGGTAGCTTTGTTATGTAGAAAAAGTCGTATCATTTTGTTGTTATGCTAAATTTATCATACTTACGGAAGTAGCCTATTTGGTTGTAAATCGTGATTTGTTTACTTTCTTGCTCGAACTTAATAGACATTGATATGAGATCTCCTGAAGAATTGAGCTTTACCATTATTTGTTTTCTCAGAATGCGTTCTGGCTTTCTCACTCCAGGTTACAGTTCTTGGGACTTCAGGACTTGCTGGTTGATAAGCCACGTATCTTCCATACTTATTCAAGGAGGAAGAAGCAAAGAAATGTCTGAAAGACGAAACACAAGCATCTCGTATCTCACAGATAGTCCGACTGCATATAAAGGATAATTACAACTCACTTACATATTACTAGATCTATTATTTATATAGAGGCTGACAATAACTACTCCATAACCAAGTTAGGATAAAGACAGATAACTTCTAGTAACCATAATAAACTGCTAACAGATAACTTCTTCTAATAACTGTAAGTAACTGCTTAATTTTCCATGTCTGAAAGCTCCAGAAATTTGAGAAGCAAATCATTATCTTCTCCTGCATTTCTTTGCTTCTTCCTCCTTGAATGAGTATGGAAGATACGTGGCTTATCACTGATTCCTATGTTGAGCAGCGAGCATAGACCTTCACAGATGGCTGAAAGTTGGGAGTGTTTCGTCTTTAAGTTACTTGTGTAACATTTTCCTGGAAAGAGAAAAGGAAATATTTCGATAATACAGGCTGCATCAATTTGATCCATTAAACTGCACTGTTCTTTCGTAAGTTATGATGATGTGATAGCAGGAATACGCAGATGATACTATTCTTCAAGGAGATAGTTTCCGGAGCATTCAGTATTCAGAAGATTGGGTTTTATGTCAATCGATTCTTGTTGACCGGTGAATCAGGTCCACTGGTTTAATTTTTCTTGATTGGTTATTGAACATGGCACTGTGTGGCACCCAGTTCAATTTTAATCTATGAACATATTTGATTGACACTAGTGTGGATAATGAGTAATTATGCCTGTTGAGCAAATTGAGACACAAAAGGGAGGATTAACAATAAAATTTTGAACATGTAGGTATTATTGCAGGTCAGTCGATTGGAAAATTGGGTGTTCAATTAACATTAAGAACTTTTCATACCGGAGGAGTATTTCGGGGGGTGCTGCAGAATATGTGCGAGCCCCATCTAATGAAAAAATAAAATTCAATGAGAATTTTGGTTCATTTGAAACTTACATGTCATGAGCATCCCTCTTTTCTATGTTCTAGACTTGTATATAACTATTGAGAGGAGATATTCTACAAAATGTGAATATTTGACCCAAAAATTTGCTTTTTGTTTAAACGGAAAAGGGTCATAAATGCCCTTAACCTATTAGAAATGGCTCAAAAATGTCATTCATCCACCTTTTGATCCAAAAATACCATTAACGTTTCGGAAAAGAATCATAAATGCCCTTAACTTATTAGAAATTGCTCAAAAATGCCCCTCATCCACATTTTGGCCCAAAAATGCCACTAACATTTTCTTTAGTATCAAAACTGCCCCTTGACCTAACACACAACAACAATTGACTGTGTGAAACTTTTTGTAAATCCACGTGACACTTTTTGATAGGTCAATATTAAATAACTTTAGCTTTTGTCATTAAAGTGTGTCAAGATCTGTATTTTAACCCCAAAAATCGTAGTTTTTCAGCGGTTATAATACAAGTAGTTAACTTTAAAATAGCAACTTTAGAAATGTTAAAATATAATAGAATTTTAGCCGAATAAATGGAACCAATTTTTAGGTAAAGAAAGCATACAACCATGTCAATTAATATTTACACCAGATGAAGCAGTTTTTTTTTTTACACAGAAAAAATTGAAATAACGAAAAGAAAAATTTAAGGAACCGGAAGAGAAAAGAAAGAGTTGAAGAACCCTATTAGAATATTTGTATTGGGTCTAATTATTGAGCCAAAAATTTCAGTTTTTGCTATTTAAAAAAATGCCATTAACGTTTTCTTTAGTATCAAAACTGCCCCTTGAACTAACAGAAAATAACAGTTGACTGTGTGGGACTTTTTGCAAATCTATGTGGCACTTTTTGATTGGTCACATTAAAAAAAATAATTAGACCCAACATACATATAATAATATGGTTCTTCAACTCTTTCTTTTCTCTTCCGGTTCCTTAAATTTTTCTTTTCGTTTCTTCAAGTTTATTATCTTAATTTCAATTTTTGTTGTGTAAAAAAAGCTGCTTCTTCTGGTGTAAGTATTAATTGACATGGTTGTATGCTTTCTTTACCTAAAAATTTATTTTATTTATTCAGCTAAAATTCTATTATATTTTAACATTTCTAAAGTTGCTATTTTAAAGATAACTACTTGTATTATAACAACTGAAAAACTACGATTTTTAGGGTTAAAATACAGATCTTGACACACTTTAATGACAAAAGCTAAAGTTGTTTAATATTGACCAATCAAAAAGTGTCACGTGGATTTGCAAAAAGTCCCACACGGTTAACTGTTGTTGTATGTTAGGTCAAGGGGCAGTTTTGATACTAAAGAAAATGTTAATGGCATTTTTGGGCCAAAATGTGGATGAGGGGCATTTTTGAGCCATTTCTAATAGGTTAAGGGTATTTACGACCCTTTTCCGAGACGTTAATGGCATTTTTGGACCAAAAGGTGGATGAAGGGCATTTTTGAACCATTTCTAATAGGTTAGGGGCATTTATGACCCTTTTCCGTTGTTTAAATCATTCAATATATAGAATCAGAAAAACTAATTGCTATTGTCACTCATGCAGGAATATCCATTTTGAATTTTAAAGAGAAGGCTTGAAAACATATTTATTTTGATTCAAACGGAGAAATGTATCGGAGTATTGATGTCTATCATGTACCTAAATTTACATACGGTAATGTTCATCTATTACCAAAAACAAGTCATTTATGGTAATGTAGATCTATTATAAAAAACAAGTCATTTATGGATATTACTAGGAGGGTTGTGCGGGTCCAGTCTAGTCTACCTTTTGATCCACAAGGATCATGATCCAATTAATGCGCATTCTCTTTCTGGCAAGCAAATATATACTTCTAACTTCTCTGTCACGACCCATTTTCTGCACAAGCCGGGACCGGCACTCGATCACTAAACATGATCGAGCGAACCATCTCTGCTTATCACATCTATTATAACTCCAAACTTTATATGCAACAAGGAAATACTCTAACCAAATACTTTTGATTAATTTAAATATTTAAATAAATCAACTCCAAAACTTTATTCATAGTAAATGAAATACTGCTAAGTTATTATCAAAAACATCTGAATCATAACCCAACGACTATGTCTATGAAGCCTTTACTGATAAACTGACGCACTGCTCAGGACATGAGATTTCCTGACCAGTTCTCTAAGTAACAAAGAAATAACTAAATAAGATGACGCTAAGAAATACTCCACGAACAAAAGGGAGCTCACCAATAACACTGAAAAAGAAGGAAGTCCTAACTCGTAGCCTACTCGCCTGCAAATCTGGTTCCTACGTTGTACCGCAAACCAACGTAAGTTCCCAAAAGAAAACGTCAGTACCATCCATTGTACTCAGTGAGTCTCAACAACAGGGCCGAAACTTTAATAACAAATGCATTACGAGCAAAGGTTCTAAATGCATGTAAAACATAAAGCTTATAAGAATAATTCTAAATAATTGCATAATAGCAGTTTATGAATATTCTAAAAGAAATTCTTTTTTTTTCTTTCTTATAAAAAAATACTTCACTTTATACTTTGGGAGTTCCAACTTTCCTGACTTAATTCTGTTTCAGTCACCGTGTGATCAGCACGGGTTCGATCCCAACCTGATCGAATAAGCCCAATCCACAAGGTGCCACTCACTTCATGGTTCTCAACGCTCATGTATCATACCTTAGCATGGCTAAGTAATTTCTCAGCAACAAGACCCTCGGCTCGTGTGCTCCACTACTTTGGCACAAGTAGTTTCAGGAAGTCAACGCCTTGATCAGGACCCTCGGCCTGGACGATGACCCCTTCTCAGAATAAAGGATACTCCCAAAAATCTTTTCTTTCTTATAACTTCTTCTTGTGACTTTTCAAGTTTAAATCTTGCAAACATACTTATTCTAAAATTCTTAAATGTAAGGTATGGCATAAGAATGAAATAAGCACTCAAAATTATCTCTAAATATTCTTGCTTTTTCATGAATTTTCAATATGAAAATGGCATATAAGAATAACACAAAAATCTGAAAATTTATGCACATATATCAAAATAAATCATCTAACGTTAACAAAAAAAATAATTCTAAGCTAATAGGAACTCACTCACTTCAATTAAGTACTTTAGCCAATTCAACAAACACCTTGTATGCATACTTTTGTGAGTTAAACCACTTTGGTAATGGGTTATATCAACTCACCTTAAAACTTCTCGAGCCAATATGTAGACCCCGGTCCAATTGACACCAGTCAAACAATCGATTCTACAACAACCAGTGCATTGTAATCAACTTTAAAGTTTCAAACCTAAACATATAATTTAGTGTTGATATAGAGGAAGAAGGGGATTAGCTATTCAATTCTTATCTATTACCACTGTAGGATACGTAATTGACAATAGAAATTTATATACCTGGGTTCAAGAATTAGTGATTTATACAAACCCTAGAATTTTTGTTGTTTGTGTGAGTATCTCGCTGAATAGCTCCTCTGTTTCTTGGGCAAACAGAACGTGAGTTCTGTTTTTCTTTTCCTAAGGCGTAAGCCTTTTGCCAACCAACTACCAAGAGCCCTTTATGGCTTTAGGTTGCACGTGATTTCTTTTGCTTTCATTCTTCTTTCTTTCTTTTTTTTTTCCCTCCTTTTTTTTGACTTAACTAATATTTAATTATTTCTACTTTTAATAATTAATAATAATAAAATTATTAATATTTCCCTAATTGTACATTCAATTATTTAAGTGTGTGTGTGTGTGTATATATATATTCACTATAGGCAAGAAAAAGGAATAATAATAATTTAATTCTATAAATAGCGTTCCCGAAACTTTTATAAATTTGAGAAGTGTTACAATCTTCCCTCCTTAAAAACGTTCGTCCTCGAATGTTACTAAGGACTTATACTTAAGCTAACAATCATTCCTTAGGTCCTTGAACCTCTTAAATATTTTCTAGCACTACTCCCTCTTCCAAGGGACTCAAAATTTTGGCTAACTCCCTAAATTTTCAAAAATTTCGATAGAGTTTCCTTTATAAATTGGACATTCCAAAAAAATATCCCTGTCAGAAATACCACAACTACACCAACAACAACCAAATATACCATAACAGGCTATTTTTAGGCACCATACACAACTCATAAATTAATTACTTACACTCCGGCAAGGAGGTATCACAATAACTAACAAGAATCTAAATCACAACACTTTAGTAAAAGTAAATCAACTTAAGGAGTTAAATGTACTCTGGCATGGTACTAAATTATTAAATAACTAAATATACTATGACAAAAACTAAATTACTTCAACAACTAAGTGTAATTTAGCAAGGACATAAACACATGCTAACTTGCATTTAATAAATAAAATAAAATATAAATGGTAATCTAAACCTAGGTTCACATACCTTTTTCCTCAAATAAATATGGATATTTCTTCCTCATATCTTCCTCGACCTCCCACGCAGCCTCTTTTGAATCATGATTACTCCACAAAACTTTTACCGATGCTATATCTTTTGTTCTCAATTTTCTTGCTTGCCTATCGAGAATTTCTATAGGTACCTCTTCATAAGTCAAGCCTTCTTCAATTTCTATGGTATCGGCAGGTATTATATGCGACTCATCATGAATGTATTTTCTAAGCATAGACACATGAAAGATAGGATGAACAGAGGACAACTCAATGGGTAGCGCTAGTTTATAAGCCACGTTTCCTTTCTTTTCTAGAATTTCATAAGGTTCGATAAATCTAGGGCTAAGTTTCCCTTTCTTACCAAATCTCATAACTCCTTTCATTGGTGAAACTTTGAAAAATACCTTATCACCAACCATGAACTCTAACTCACGATGCCGCTTGTCAGAATAAGACTTTTGACGACTCTGAGCCGCTTCAAGTCTTTCTCTAATTAGCTGAACTTTCTCTAAGGCCTCACAAACAAACTCTGGACCAATCAATGGCATCTCTGCTGGTTCAAACCAACCCACTGGAGACCTACATCTCCGCCTGTAACACACGCACGCAACATATCTTCGATAGTCTAAATGGTCCTTTCTGCCTGGCCGGTCTGTGGATGGAAAGTGGTGCTCAAATTTTAAGCCTTGTAACTTATGGGACTTTACATTCTTCCTCGCTTAGGAACATTCGTCCTCGAATGTTATGTCATAGATATCGTTGAGTCTATGATTGATTTAAGTCTATTACGTTTTCACCTTTCTCTTAAGACCCCAAAATTTGACTAACTTGTTAAATTATTAAAAATTTCGATAGAATTTCCACTGATTCTTCTATTAAGTCAAATTTTCAACCTGTCATAACCACAAAATAACAACAGTTTCACGTCCAACTACTCAATCTAGAAGAACAACATGATACTTCCACTATACAATATCAGATGTCATCATCTCGCCACTTTGAACATATATGCACCTAGCTACATTTCATCACTCAGAAGAATAAATAAATTATATACCTGTGGAATGAAACCAAAAAGGGGGTATTTCTCCATAGTTTTTTCAGGTTCCTTTAGTCGAATGATTTCTCTATAATACCTTTACTGAAATAATATTTTTGATTTGTAAGGTCTGAACGTCTATCAAGTATAGCAACTGGAACCTCTTCATAGGATAGCGTTTGAGAAGGAATTACATGACTTGAGTCGTACACATACTTCATCAACATGGAAATATAGAAGACTGGATGTACGAAAGGCAACTCTGAGAGCGGGAAAGTTATGCTACTTCCTAATATCTCTAATAATTTCATACGGCCCAATAAACCTCGCTCAAACTAGATTTTCCTTTATTCCTAAGTTTCCCGACACCCTTTCTTGGAGATAATTTAAAAAACACAAGGTTTCTTGCTCTAGAATCATGTTTTCGATGCCTTTTTATTTGCATAAGACTGTTGATAATTTTGAACCGCGCGCTTTAATCCATCATTTGATAAACTTCACTTCTTCTCTTTTTCTTAAATGGGTAAAATTATTATCTATGTTTTTAATCAATGAATAGAATAGTCAGCTTCAGAAAACGAAGCTTATCTTAGATTAACAAAACTTCTCCTGCAAGATTACCAGTTCTTTTTTTTTTTTTTTTTGTTCTTGATCTCCATAAGCTTGGTTAAACTAGAAAAGTGAGGCTACTCTAACTTTCTGTAATTACCTTTTGAATTAACAAGTTAATTATGAATCCAACTGAGCTTTAGAGTTCTCTTTAAGTCATCAGAAGCTGCTTGTATTAAAGAGCTAGTAGGAAATACTCATCTCAAGCAAAATTTCTTGTCTTTTAATATTCTTTTACACTCTACTAATGCGTGCAAGAAAGATATTTCCTCTGCTTCTTTCTACCTTATCACTCAAGAACCATTAACCACTTAACTTACTTGAAATAGAATAGGACCACTTTACACTAACTTTTTATTCTGATACCAAGGTAACCATACAACATTGTCTCATATGGAAGCGAAGATATCACCTCTCATATCTCACCAGAGGAAGAAACGACCCTCGACTATTTATATCTCAACCTCCTTCCCACATTTTCATCCTTAAATCCAACTTAACTCGTCATATTATGACATTTAACTACCTGAGTACTAAGATCCAATAAGATCATGCTACCCACATGTGTAAGCATCCAAATCTCTTTCGCTGGTTGCTAGCTATTCAGTTATAAACATGCATTTCAACTTCATCTTTCCACTAAAAAATCATCGCGTAATGTATTCCCTAAACATTACAGCCCGTAAGTTAAAAATCCAAGCCGTACAAACTTAATATCCATCGTCTAAACAGCAAGACGACTCCCAAGTGCTGGTCATGATACTATGCATCAGTTACTAATCTTCTTATCGTATACAGATATTCACGTGTTCCATCCGCTTCTTATCTATCTATTTTGCCATGGCTCTCCAATGCTTATCCTCTTAAATTAATGCTTGAATAGACATGAGCGAATGAGGCTTATTCGGAAAACATGCATATCTTTGCACGAATCTATAAACATAGGTGGAATAAACTATCTTTCATTTAATGCACACTTTCTCAGATAATATATACTTAATGATCATTTGGAGATATTCATCTCGAAGTCAAATTATTTGCATGTAGGCCTCTCGCCATTTATACCCCATTCACATGTCCTAAAGTTCATTACATCTTGGACATTTTTCAAACATGAGGCATGAGATGGGAAGAGCTTTTCTAATACATATCTTATGAATGTGGGCCTTTAAAAGACTACTTTTCTAATTATACATGGAGACCATAGGCCTGGAAAACCATGCTTTTTTTCATACATCACTATAATGGACTAAAAAAACAATTTTTTGCGATCTCACCTCGGGGGCTTACTTTATCATGTCATTGACAGACTGTAGTATTATGCAAGTCGTCGTCTTTGCATCATTTAGTGAACTATAGATTAATTCTATTTTGGACATGAGTGACTCGATCTAATAGTATAAAAATTCTAGTGGTTGTAATTACGACTTACTGGATCTCACCAAGTATGTTCAATCCCTCCTAAATCTTAAGATTGCACCATCTGGTATGCCCTTTTTTACCTCCTCACAACTGATCATACTCATAATCGTGTCTGTTACTGTTCCAATCATAACTTATTTCTATAAGTCGTAAGGTGCCCATTGCACATTAGCTATTTTGCATATCCTTGACCAATTGAACCTTATTTATTCTCGGGGTTCCAAAGTAGAAACTTGAGATACGAACCTTCCTAATTGGCCATTAACCTTTTCATTTTCTGGTCTATCTTATTTGATCCATTCCATGGTACCGTCATAAGGACTATCCATGGCATTGCAAATAACATTTAACTAGAACTTTAACTTGTGGTATGTTTGTTTTTCAACATTTCCACATTACTTTCACTGTTATCAACTCCTCCCTGGGACAATTCTTAATTTCAATATTTGATGATGTCGCTAACTCATATTCCTCTACAACTTACCCTTGTCATTTAACTAAAAATATAAGGATTACGATAACCTCCTTCTTGGCCGCATGTCTTTCATGTAGTTCTCATTTTGAGGTATAATGGACATCTCCTTAACTTGAGTGTACCTCAAGCAGCTGAAGTTATTACTCGTGTATTGAACCTTACACTCTGTAATCACATCGAGTATATCAACCATTTATTAGATTAGCAAGAGTGAACTAAATTCTCACTTTAAGCTTTAACGCACGATCTAAGATTCAAAGAAAGGAAATTTTCCTAATATGTCTTGCAGCCTCCCAGATATAAGTATGGTGCAAAACATACCCATAAATGAGACTCTACTAGACATGGCTTCATAGACCCCTAGGACTCCATAAACCTGAGGCTCTGATACCAAGTTTGTCACGACCCATTTTCTGCACAAGCTGGGACCGGCACTCGATCACTAAACATGATCGAGCGAACCATCTCTGCTTATCACATCTATTATAACTCCAAACTTTATATGCAACAAGGAAATACTCTAACCAAATACTTTTGATTAATTTAAATATTTAAATAAATCAACTCCAAAATTTTATTCATAGTAAATAAAATACTGCTAAGTTATTATCAAAAACATCTGAATCATAACCCAACGACTATGTCTATGAAGCCTCTACTGATAAACTGACGCACTGCTCAGGACATGAGATTTCCTGACCAGTTCTCTAAGTAACAAAGAAATAACTAAATAAGATGACGCTAAGAAATACTCCACGAACAAAAGCGGAGCTCACCAATAACACTGGAAGAGAAGGAAGTCCTAACTCGTAGCCTGCTCGCCTGCAAATCCGATTCCTACGTTGTACCGCAGACCAACGTAGGTTTCCAAAAGAGAACGTCAGTACCATTTATTGTACTCAGTGAGTCTCAACAACAGGGCCGAAACTTTAATAACAAATGCATTACGAGCAAAGGTTCTAAATGCATGTAAAACATAAAGTTTATAAGAATAATTCTAAATAATTACATAATAGCAGTTTATGAATATTCTAAAAGAAATTCTTTTCTTTTTTTCTTTCTTATAAAAAAATACTTCACTTTATACTTTGGGAGTTCCAACTATCCTGACTTAATTCTGTTTCAGTCACCGTGTGATCAGCACGGGTTCGATCCCAACCTGATCGAATAGGCCCAATCCACAAGATGTCACTCGCTTCATGGTTCTCAACGCTCATGTATCATACCTTAGCATGGCTAAGTAATTTCTCAGCAACGAGACCCTCGGCTCGTGTGCTCCCTACTTTGGCACAAGTAGTTTCAGGAAGTCAACGCCTTGATCAGGACCCTCAGCCTGGATGATGACCCCTTCTCAGAATAAAGGATACTCCCAAAAATCTTTTCTTTCTTATAACTTCTTCTTGTGACTTTTCAAGTTTAAAACTTGCAAACATACTTATTCTAAAATTCTTAAATGTAAGGTATGGCATAAGAATGAAATAAGCATTCAAAATTATCTCTAAATATTCTTGCTTTTTCATGAATTTTTAACATGAAAATGGCATATAAGAATAACACAAAAATCTGAAAATTTATGCACATATATCAAAATAAATCATCTAACGNAGCTATTTTGCATATCCTTGACCAATTGAACCTTATTTATTCTCGGGGTTCCAAAGTAGAAACTTGAGATACGAACCTTCCTAATTGGCCATTAACCTTTTCATTTTCTGGTCTATCTTATTTGATCCATTCCATGGTACCGTCATAAGGACTATCCATGGCATTGCAAATAACATTTAACTAGAACTTTAACTTGTGGTATGTTTGTTTTTCAACATTTCCACATTACTTTCACTGTTATCAACTCCTCCCTGGGACAATTCTTAATTTCAATATTTGATGATGTCGCTAACTCATATTCCTCTACAACTTACCCTTGTCATTTAACTAAAAATATAAGGATTACGATAACCTCCTTCTTGGCCGCATGTCTTTCATGTAGTTCTCATTTTGAGGTATAATGGACATCTCCTTAACTTGAGTGTACCTCAAGCAGCTGAAGTTATTACTCGTGTATTGAACCTTACACTCTGTAATCACATCGAGTATATCAACCATTTATTAGATTAGCAAGAGTGAACTAAATTCTCACTTTAAGCTTTAACGCACGATCTAAGATTCAAAGAAAGGAAATTTTCCTAATATGTCTTGCAGCCTCCCAGATATAAGTATGGTGCAAAACATACCCATAAATGAGACTCTACTAGACATGGCTTCATAGACCCCTAGGACTCCATAAACCTGAGGCTCTGATACCAAGTTTGTCACGACCCATTTTCTGCACAAGCTGGGACCGGCACTCGATCACTAAACATGATCGAGCGAACCATCTCTGCTTATCACATCTATTATAACTCCAAACTTTATATGCAACAAGGAAATACTCTAACCAAATAC
>MU664740.1:38426-54518 GCA_026770625.1 Nicotiana glauca
ATGAAAATGGCATATAAGAATAACACAAAAATCTGAAAATTTATGCACATATATCAAAATAAATCATCTAACGTTAACAAAAAAAATAATTCTAAGCTAATAGGAACTCACTCACTTCAATTAAGTACTTTAGCCAATTCAACAAATACCTTGTATGCATACTTTTGTGAGTTAAACCACTTTGGTAAAGGGTTATATCAACTCACCTTAAAACTTCTCGAGCCAAGATGTAGACCCCGGTCCAATTGACATCAGTCAAACAATCGATTCTACAACAACCAGTGCATTGTAATCAACTTTAAAGTTTCAAACCTAAACATGTAATTTAGTGTTGATATAGAGGAAGAAGGGGATTAGCTATTCAATTCTTACCTATTACTACTGTAGGATACGTAATTGATAATAGAAATTTATATACCTGGGTTCAAGAATTAGTGATTTATACAAACCCTAGAATTTTTGTTGTTTGTGTGAGTATCTCGTTGAACAGCTCCTCTGTTTCTTGGGCAAACAGAACATGAGTTCTGTTTTTCTTTTCCTAAGGCGTAAGCCTTTTGCCAACCAACTACCAAGAGCCCTTTATGGATTTAGGTTGCACGTGATTTCTTTTGCTTTCATTCTTCTTTCTTTCTTTTTTTTTTCCTCCTTTTTTTTTGACTTAACTAGTATTTAATTATTTCTACTTTTAATAATTAATAATAATAAAATTATTAATATTTCCCTAATTGTACATTCAATTATTTAAGTGTGTGTGTGTATATATATATTCACTATAGACAAGAAAAAGGAATAATAATAATTTAATTCTATAAATAGCGTTACCGAAACTTTTATAAATTTGAGAAGTGTTACATTCTCAGTAAGCAATGATCAGGAAGAGACAGAAATTATATAGTTCGGAATTTTCTAGTAAATAAGGAGATAGGATTCCTGATTATTCGGACCTTAATTGAATCATGTTTGCAGGTCAGCATAATCTTGTATATTCACCTATTTTGCACGAGAATTCTAATTTATTGTCAGAAAGGCAAAAAAAAGAAATTCATCATTCCATTACACTCAACTCAAGAATGAACTAATGCCTTGTTCAGGTATTTCGATTGGAATTCCCATAAATGGTATTTTTCATTGAAATAGTATTCTTGCTTATTTCGATGATCTTCAATACAGAAGAAAGAGTTGAAGCATTATTGGATATAAGACTATAAAAATGCGTTCGGTCATAAAGGAATATGATTTGATTGAGTATCGAGGAGTCAAGGAATTTAGGCCAAAATACCAAATGAAAGTAGATTGATTATTTTTCATCCCTGAAATGGTGCATATTTTGCCCGGATCTTCTTCCATAATGGTGCGGAATAGTAGTATTATTGGGTAGATAGACAAATCACCTTAAATCTAAAAGGATGAGTCGTTGGGTTGGTCTGAAGAGGAGAGGAAAAAAAAATTGAACGTAAAATCTTTTCTAGAGATATCTATTTTTCTGGAGCGACAGATAAGATATCTCGACATAACAACGTTTTGATACCACTAGGATGAGGAAAAGGAAATTCCAGGGAATCCAAAAAAGTAAATAATTGGATCTATGTCCAATAGATTACACCTAGCAAGAAAGAGTTTTTTGTTTTAGTTAGACTTGTCGTCACATATGAAATAACGGACGGTATAAATTTAGCAACTCTTTTTTCACTGGATCCATTGTAGGAAAGGGATAATGTGCAACTTCCAATAGTCAATTATATCCTTTATTGAAATGGCAAACCGATTCGAGAAATTTCTGACACAGATATTTAATTAGTTTAGACTTATTTAGTATTGAATTGGAACCAAGACAAAAAAAGTTTTCTTGCGGAGAAGCATAAGCTTATTTTGTTGAAATAAGAACAAATGTTTTGATTTAATGTTTTCTAAGAATCAAGTTAGTGAAATCTCATATTTCATATATCGAGAAAAGGAGTGATCCGTCAGGGTCAGGATTTCTCTCTGATAATGGATCAGATTGTACCAATATCAGCCCTTTTTCTTCCATTTATTCCTAATCCAAGGAAAAAATTCAACAATCTCTTAACCAACCTCAAGGAACTATTCATACGCTATTAAGTAGAAATAAGGATTGTCAGTCGTTGATAATTTTTCCAGCAACCAGTTGTTCTCGAATGGAGCCATTCAAGGATGTAAAATATCACAATGTAATAAAAGAATCAACTAAAAGAGATCCTCTAATTCTAATTAGGAATTCATTGTGCCCTTTAGGAACATCCCTTCCAATTGATAATTCTAATTCATCTTACCATTTAATAACTCATAATGAGATATTATAACTAACCATTTGCTAATTGGCAATTTAAAATAGACTTTTCAAGTGATAAAATTTAAATATTATTTAATGGATGAACATAATTTTTTCGTAATCCGGTCCATGTCGTAACACTATTTTTTATCCATTCAATTTGAATTGGTATTTTTTCCATCGCAATTATTGAGAAGAGATATCTCTAATAATTAGACTTGGACAGTTTATTTGTTCAAATGTATATACATCAAAAAATAGACCGCCCCTCAAACCGAGTCAAGTTATACTTGTTCAAGTTGACTCGATAGTAATACGATCAGCTAAGCCTGCCATTCTAGGGAAGCTCTTTGGAAGGAGCTACATTAGTTACATTTATATATAAAAAATCGAGATTTGGTAATATAACACAACGTCTTCCAAAAGTAGAACATGTGTTAGAAGTGCGTTCGATTGATTCAACATCCATGAATCTAGAAAAGAGGATTGAGGATTGGAACAAATGTATAACAAAAATTCTTGAAATTCCTTGGGGCCAAATCTGTTTGGTTAATAAAATCCAACAGGTTTATTGCTCTCAAAGGGTGCAGATTCATAATATAGGAATATAAAAATTATTGTTGTCAAATAACATTAAAAGTGTTGGTTTGAGAGATGGAATGATATTAAAAAAGCTGTCCTCAATTATGCAAAGATTGTACCATTAGCAAATAATATAATTCATGCATAAACCTAAGATGAGCACCCTTTCTCCATAGAAAATGTGAAGTTACTTTGCCTACTAGAGATAACTGGTTTAAAATGCCAGCAATCAACAAAGACGGATTCAGGATTTAATATTTATGGGTTCCTACAACGACTTTGAGTAAATTTCCAATAGTAACTGAGTTCACATTTAAATATTTATTGATATTTAATGAATTTTTAGAACACATTCACACTGTTTGGACAAAATCTACTGGGTTCACAGGAACCCGTATATGACATGCTAGATCCGCCCTTGGCAATCAATGTATCTTAACCGTTCCTTACGAGGCGAAAACATGGATTTTTGAATCAATTGGTACTGCTTGGAGAAAGTATAAGAATCAGTTGAAGGAAAGACACTTTAAAGCCTTTGAGAATGACGAGCTTCGAATGGAGAATAGGTCAGTAGATGTTCCAGAGTCTCACTTTAAGGATCTTCCTAAATATAACTCCGATCCTCACAAGGTAATTACATCTATTCTTTCTGTGACCTATTCTCTACTTGTTTCTTGTTTTACTTTACGTGAAAGAATATAGGTTGGCACCCAACTTCTCCTTTAGTTAGCTAGTCTCTCTATCAATGTAGACGATCACTATATGGTATTTACTATTGGTAGGGACTTTGATAATAATAGTATGTCTTCTTTAGAAGTATAGTTTCTAAACCAGTATACAGTTTGAAGATCGACGACATAAGTTATTCCAAAATGACTATTCGACCTCAATATTTCTATTAGTCTAGTTTGAAGTCAAACATGGTAGGGATATGGTTTCCACCTCGGGGATTAATCTTATTTTTCACTTAAAATTGAAGAAACATATGTAAAGTGTAGATATCTCCCCTGTTATAAAAAGAAAAAGAAAAGTGGAGAAGGAGATAATTGGTCTCTCAAGTATTAGGCGACATATTTGTGCACTTCGAATATTTTTATACTATGTTTTCTGTTTGGAAGTGTTATGTCAATGCTTGGCTATCTGTATTTGTTGCCATATTGCATGTCCTGTTTTGCTTCAATATCAAATATTTACTTGTAATTCTAGGAAAGGGTTCTCTTTCTTCCATATTGAGAATGTTCAGCAAGGCAAAACTAAGAGATAAAATACTTTTGGTTCGGAAGGCCTGTTTATCTCTTCAAATCATTGATATGATTATTTACGAAAAAAGTAAAAGCAGAATTTAGTGATGGTTTTCTGGGCTAACCACCAATCATGATAATCTTCAATAGGTCTATTTCACTCCAGGAATCTGCAATTGTAGTTAACTTTGATAGAGTTTTCAAGTTCCCAGGTTTCAAGCTCATGGACAACAATATATGTTTTGGCTCTTAATCTTGTATTGAATTAGATTCTTAAATGGAGCTATGTTGTTCATTCAGGTTTACATCTGATAAATTCAGTACTAAACCTTTATCAAGATAAAGACCGGTGCCAGTAAAATGGTACTCCACAATTAGGGAAGAAATGGACAACATAAGCTCTTGTTTTGTGTACTCTTTATGCAAAAATAGCTTTAGGCTTTTGAATATTGACATTTCATGTCATTTATCCATTTTGAATTTTGACGTTTTATTTCTTCCATTTTGTTTATGAAGATGATAGGAAAACAATGGGTAATTAGTTGATTTCCATTATAACATGCTTACTCCTTTCGGATACTCTATTAAGTTTATTTTTTCTTACTTATTAACTCAATTTTATTTACTTAACTATTTTCTCTAATCAAGGTTAGTCTGTACCAAATGTTACACTTCTCTTTCTTCATCTTCTCCTCCTCCTCCTTCTTCTTCTTCTTTTTTTTTTTTAACTTTGCCAACGACACTTTGTCGTTGTATAATTTTATGGTTGTCTTGTAGATGCCTTGCCGGCACTTTGTCATTTTATGGGAGTTTTAGTTGTGTTTTGGTGCTATTTCGGGGTCGATTCTAGACGGGTTTCACTACTAGCTGCCGCTCCATCATGACATGTATAATGTATTTGCTTTTAGGAATTAGAATTTGAAGATAAAATTTCAAACTTTTTAAGTTTATTTGTTTGAATTCGCAATTTAGAATTACTAGAAAGAAAATTGAAAAGGTTAAAAGCTTAGTTTATTAGTGGTAGAATCCAACAATATGCTCACTTTTCTCCTTTTCTTTTTTGTTCTCATTGGTAGGAGTATTATTTAGTATGTAACTTCCTTGAGTTGAATCTCTGAAATAAAAATGAAATAGGTGAAGTATGTAACTTCCTTGAGTTGTAAGTACTGAAATTATTACACCTAATTATTACCAAGATTCAGAAAGAGCAATGTTTTTGCCTAATTATTTGTTTAGAATGGGTGGTGTTGCTATACTTTTGTCAAACAAAACAAAGACAGCAGTAGGGCTAAGTATAGATTAATGCATGTGGTTAGAACACATAAATCCAATATTACTACAACTGGTCCTTTGGTTTTTCCTGCCTCAGAGCAGCTTTTTATCTTTGGTTTGAGCATAATCCATTTTGCAAATCTCACTTTATACTCTTTTGCAGGTGGAGTAGATGAATTGATGGAAGACGGAGGCAGTGATCAAGATCTGGACCTTATTTGAAATTTGAATTGTTGATTGTTGTAGATGCATGTGGTGGTTTCTAGGAATGTTTGTTATCAAAACATTTTAAAACTTTTGATGTTGAAATATCAAATGTATGTTATTGGTTTCATCACTATCTATGGATTTATTATTAACTTGTCGGACAATTTGGATTATTAAAAGTTTCATTTTATATTTATATAAATTTTAATGTTTTATAGTTTATTGTATATAGGGGGCACTATTTTTAATTCAATTAAATTGTTACAGCTAACAAAACCATTGCCATAGGACCTGAAAACCGTTCCAAAATAATATAATAACCGTTGCAATAGGCAGATCAACCGTTGCCATAGGACTTGCAAACCGTTCCAAAATAATCTAAAAACTGTTGCAACATGAAAGTGAACCGTTGCCGTAGGATCTGCAAACTGTTCCAAAATAATCTACAAACCGTTGCAATAGGTAGTTCAACCATTGCAATATCTTAAAGAAATCGTTGCCATTTCTATAATACCCGTAACGGTTTAATATATATAGTAACGATTTAAGACCGTTGCATTTAACTTTATGGTAACGGTTATTAACCGTTGCAGTTGATAAGAATAATCGTTCCAACAGGAAGAGGAAAAACCGTAGCGATAGATTGTTCCATAGCAACAGTTATCGGAACCGTTCCAAGAACCGTTCCTATAGCTCTATTGGCACGCTTGGCACGCGAGCGGATGTGACGGAAATATCGCTACGGCAACGGTTTATCTACCTACGGGAACGGTTTTCCATGCGTTGCCATCGGTGAATTTTCCAGTAGTGTCTTGCGCCATGACCAAGAATCAGATGGTGATTTTGGCAAAGGTGGAAGTAACAAGGCTTTTCGATATAGGCCAAATGGCCATCCTTCACAGTGAGATAAGTCCTGAATAACGGAATGCCTCCAGAGATCTTGGAAGTCAATCCTGTCTAAGCTTGAAGAAGGAGAAAAGATTGTTTTAGCTGTGACAAATGCCTCAAAACTTGTAGAACTTGAGCAGGGAGAAAGACGACTAGCAACAGAGTAAAAATCTTCGCTTTCTTCCTTTTCTTGATCCTCATTGTCCTCTTGTTGCCTTAGTCTTGCAGAGATGAATAGATGTCCTGTTGTTGGAGAGAAAGCCCAGGTAAACTTTTCAGTTGAGATGTTTGTCTTTCTTCTGCATTTCAACTCCATGTATTTACTTATCACTGCTGATATAAATACCTGCTGATAAAACCGCGAAACAACATTCAGAAAATATGAGTAAATCACAAGTTGATAGCATTGAACTTAGAAGAATTACATGGCTGCTTTAAATAAGTACTTCAGCTTCATTATCATAGTCGCAAATCTGATCATCTTCTTCTGCACTTGAATGTGAATTTTTCCGAAAAGAATGACAGTTAGCAAATGCATCCTTAAGGGTTGAGGCAAGGAATTTGAATCTCTTGGAAGTATTTGAAGAGAATCCCATGCTTTTAGAAGAGCTGCTGAAATTTCTTGATGAGAGTTGTAGGTGAAAAGTTACCCCAAACAGAAGTAAATTCCTTGTTAGTCATCTAACTCATCTCTCTTTTGATTTCTCATTTGAAATTCCTGCTTGAGAGGGGCCTTCCATCTTCTCTGAAAATATGAGGTTTTAATCTTTAGGGTGAAGACTTCAGCAAAGGAACCTGCAAGGTATTTCTGAAGCGAAAGCAATGGACATTTTATTTCTTATTGCATACAACTATACAAGTAACTTGGTGTTTACTTGTCATGGACAAGATGCTAAATTTGTGGTGAATTGCTTTCACTTCAGCCTGAAGTTAAGGGTGAAAAAGGACATGGTGCCAAACAATGACCACTTGCAGATCCATTCGTATTTCTTGACTAGAACAAGGTGCGAGAGAATTTTCGTTTTATTATTGAACCAGATATATCTACACAAAAGGGTTTATGCAACTTTGCAAAAATGTTTGTCTGGTTAAAAGACTATTTGACATACTCAATATGTCCTTTTTCATGCCCTTTTCGGAAACGCCAGCTTTAAAACTGTAAGCCTAGGAGGTAAGAGTTGAGAACAAAGTGACGAACATGTGTGTAATTCGTGAAAATTTGCCAATTGTTCAAGCTAAATCTTGAAGAAAGCCAAAAAGCGTTGTTGATGAGCCGGTCCTAGTAGTAGTCGGTCAGGTAATGGTACCTAGCCAATGGTGTTCAACTGATTATTTCGGATGATCAGCCATGTTGGGACTGAGACACGACTCGACTCTATGGGGGCAGTTGTTGGAAATCTTGGGCAACATCAAAAGTTTCATTAATTATTTTAGAATACATACAATTACAAGACACAACAATTGGGACCAGGAATTTTTGCAACTGGGCACTGTATGTTCTATTTTTTCCGTTTGTAGCATTTCCTGTAAAAACTTAGCCCAGTTGCTACAACATATTACTTCAACAAATAACAAATTTGAAAAGTAATGGGACAGCCTGATGCACTAAGTTCCTGCTATGCGCGAGATCCAGGGTAAGGACTGGACCACATTGGATCTTATGTATTCAGCCTTACATTGTATTTTTAAAAGAGACTATTTCCGTGGCTTGAACCCATCACACAAGTTTGAATCTTCTTAATAAAAGGTCCAAAAGGTAGTTTAAGAAGTGAAGGAACTGATTCAAATGCTTAAACTACAGACTACCTTTGCAAGGATAATGAGGAACATAAAGTAAACAGTATTATTATTTTCTTAATTGACACTTCTTTAAACTAAAGCATTTTAATGTGAGAAGGGGGAAAACTGAGTCCTACTTTAAAATCATGTCTCTTTAATGACTCATCCTTCTTAGAGACCCTTAATAAGTCAACTGTTTTAAGGACTCACATGCCATTTTTAATTTTTTACGCTACTAACTAAAGTAAGACGCATTAAGCAGCTGACCTTAGATACCTGAGCTTAATTGCTCCAAGTACTTTAATGATTAAGGATATAAATAACAGAAAAATGGCTCTGTCATGTAGCCTACCAACCATTTCAGAAGTAACCCAACCCCCCAGCCAAAAAAAAAAAAAAAATCACAAGAAATTTCAGACTTTCTATTTTTCCTTGTCATTTCAATTTTCAAAAATTTTGCAAAAATATTGTAGAGAATAATGTTTTCCAACTAGTCACAATTACAAGTGAACATCTTTGTGAAGACTAGTATCGCCATTAATCAGTAGGCGAACTTTAAGTGAGCAAGATCCACAAGGAAGCACAATAGATGCTGGAAAAGATTTAGATGTCAGCAAAGGGACTGTACTATCTCTGGATATTGAACAACCCGTGTCAGCCAATTCGAAAGAATCAATGTAGTAGTAGTCACCACATCTACAAGGATAAGAAAGCTCTATATTATCAACAGAATCCTGAACTGTAAGGTCCTCTAAGCTAACATCTTCAGCAATTGCTACATCCTGTCTCAAAGCTAGCAATTCACCGTCATAATGTGCACGTGACCTCGGGTTGCCAAGGGTTTCCCAAGCTCTCTGAATCTCCAAAAATTTGTTTTCTGTCAGACACTCAGAATTGGATGTTTCTGATGCCTTTTGCTGCTTGTCTGGATGAAAACAAAGTATGGCTGACCGATAGGCTCTACGGATTTCTTCAAAATCTGCATCTTCCGTCACACCTAGAATCTCATAGTGGGTTTTGTGAATGAAGTTGCTGCTCGAAATCATGGCACCCTGTATCAAACAATATTTGCTGCAAATCCATCAAAAAAATTGAAGAAAAACCAGAAAAAGAGTAGGAGGGGAAGTTTTGGTGAAGACCAAGAATCTACTTTTAACAAGTATAAATAAGATTGCATGCACAAAATTAGATAGCGTACAAAAAATTTGTAACTTTTTTTAATAACCGCAAAATCTATTTTCTTCCAACTTTGAAATTTGATGGATAATGTGTCTGCCCTCTACCCTTCTCCACTTAATTTCAAACTTGCTTCACTAGCTAAGATACACACCTACCACACATCATACATTATATTACCTTTGTCATTGAACCAAAAAGCTGGGGGCAAGTTCAAAAACTATAAAAGACGACAGATATTTTTCCAATTGAGCTGCAGGACTTAAACTCATCCTTCAGTATGCCCCTCACTCAGTTCGCTCCCTACCCATGGAGAAGACATAAAAAAGACGACCAGCAGGGAAGAACGTCAGTAGGATGCTTGACTGCTGACCATCAAACAGCCACACAAATTACTAGACTGTCTAGCTTGCTGTTACAATGTGCGTCCTGAGCCCTTATTGTTTCTATATAGAAGCCACTGACAAAGAACAGCCCAGTTCATCCATCAGAAAGAGAGAATTTTAGCAGTGAACCAACGTGCAAAATAAAACCACTTAGCACCATAGAAGCACGAATAAACACTTAGCAGCCTACAAAAGCATGATTACTGTAATGTGGTTTCCAACTATCTGAGGTTATATAGAAATGACATTAGACAGATAATTAGAGTAAGCGAGGCCTGGTAGCCTACAGCATTTTGCTTGACTTGGCCTGCATGAAGAAAAAAGATTCAACAACAAAGAATGCACCAAGAAATGCAAGCAAGGTACTCCTTTATGCATAAAAATCAGGCACCGAGCAATAATACTCATTACAAGATTGAGAAAGCTTATAGCTGAGTTCAGATCAGTTGCCTTTACATGGCACTGAGAACTAAAATGCTCTGCATCTTAATCTGGCAATCTTATAATGATGGAATTAATTAACAAAGCGACACCAACTACAAATTGCCAGATTTGCAGGTTGCTACAATATCAACATTTGAAGTAAGGATCTAGGAGGATCAACAATCAGTGCCAGGACAATCTTGTATTTCAGGGCTAGCAAGTAACTGACACAGGCTATGACCTTAAGTGTGCGAGATCAATTACAAGGGAATAGTTTGGTATCAAGTGGAGAAAGGTCAGAAGCAGCTGTATGCAATTAGCTTTCACGGTCACCTTAAGTGCTTTCTCTTCTTTCAGTGTTTGCAGTATAATTGACCAATCAGAGAGGACGGGAAATATGATAAACATGAAGTTCAAACAAAGTTCCCCGAAGCTGAATAACCAAAGGAAACCGCCTTTCACTGTGCTTAAGATTTTCCTTCTGCTTTAGTCTTCTTCCATCACAAGTACCAGAGGCATCATCGGCATATTAGCCTAAACCACAACAACATTTCATCTCCCAATCTTTTTAACTTCATAGGTGAGTTCCCACATATCCCCTATGAATATACCATCGAATTCCAGTTTTGAGATATCACATCAATCCTATCATCACTAATCCTAAGTTATCAAGGGACCCGGAATATAGTGATTCAAAAAGAGCTCTTTTTTCTTTTTTATCAACAGATTTTACTCATCAAGTTCGTGTTTGATTGCCAATGTTAGAACCCTAACAATGTTCCTCTTTTGGGGTTAATATGTGATGGCTACTGGATCTAGACATCAAGAGCGATTCTATATCAAGTAAATTGAAAATAGTACTACTCCATATATACTGCTACTCTAAAAAATGTCGGTTTTTTCCGCATCAACTTTATTCATGTTACAGTTGACAAACTCAGCAGACAACTGAAACCCATTGAACAAACACAAAAAGAGAAAGGAGACCAATCCAACAGCTAAAATTATCATCTGAATAACAATACAATTCAATACAACCTTTAAATTTTCATTAAGTAATCACCTTTACTGCAAAAAAATGGACGAAAACAACGTACCAAAAATTGGACAATAAAAATTACCTAAAATAGGTATTCAGACTTCACGGCCGGAGCCGGTGACGGAGACGGTGGTCCTTATTGCAGCGGCCGAAAATCTCAGGAGAGACGCTAGAGAAATTGGGGTGCTGAAGAGTGAAGACAGAGTTGAGTCCTTTTTTTCCACACCAGAGTTGGGTCTATTTTAGGAGTGGGCATACTTCGCCAAACCCGAAATTCAAACCCAAATCCAAATTTTTTGGATTTTTTGTTTGTATTTTCAGATTACGGTTTGCATTTTAAATTTATTTTTAAAATTTTTGGATTTCGGATTGGATATTGGATATTGGATTTGGTATTTTGAATTTTTGGATATCCAAAATTCTGAAATTTTTATACTTTATATTTAGTCCATTATCTAACATAGTAATAAGTACAATACCCTACCCATTAGATATCATCATATATATTCAATATTAATTACTAAGTTATCCAATATAACGTCTCTATTGTATTTTTTTATTTTATTTTTTTACATAATAATTTCATTACTTTAATATTTCATTTGGATGATTGCGATGAGAATGAAGAACATTTCAGGAAATTTAACATGAATACTTCGTTTGGATATTTATTTTTGTAAAAAGATGAAACATCTCAACTTATAAGCTCAAAACCAAAAATTTAAAATATCCAAACCGATTAATCCGAAACCGAACTTAAAAAATCCGATCCAATCTGAACTTATTTGGATTGGATTTGGATTGTCATTTCGTCAATCCAAAAACTTAAAATCCAAACCGAAATTTTATATGCAATCCGAACTGCCCGAACGCCCACCTCTAGTTTATTACGAGTGTTTTCCTCAATTAATAGGGGAAAAGTGCGTATTTAAGCAAAATAACAATTTCATCATTGGCAAATAAAAATCTAATTTGAAAATAGATTTGGTTTGGCTTCCATTTTTGGATACCAAAACTATTTGGTTTCAGTTGGTATCTTTATTTTCCTCGGAATTATTTTGAGAACAAACAAATTATTTGTTCAAAAACAAAAGTTAACAATAATAGCATTTTTTATATCCTTTTAAATAAATTTATATAGTTACAAACTACATAAAATTACTAAAAATCATAAATTTTTATAGTTAAAAATATTTAGAAATGTTTAAGAGAATATAGTCAAAGAAAATAAAGTGTTTGGTACTGGAATTCTTTCTATAATAGGATTATAATTTATTTTTTTCTCTTAGAATTAAAAAGTTTTTAATATTACAATGGGACGAAGGAAGGGAAAAGGGACGGTGAGGAATAAAATAATATTTGTAGGCATTTTTTGTTATATGAACTAGTCTCGGGTTACGCGCGTTGTGTAATGTCGCTTATATAAGTGATTAAACTTTATAAAAGTCATATAAATATAAAAATAATATAAATATTATTTTAAAAATAGTATTTGAATTATATATTAAAAATTAAATGTATGATCATAAAAATTAATGAATGTCGATCCTATTTAACTAACTCAATAAAGAAAAAAGTTATACCCAAAGAACTCCTCAAGAGCCCAAATTTTAATTCTACTTAAAATAAATTATTAATTACGATTTTGATTTTATCCAGCATGAAATGTGCTTACAAAACATAAATAAAAAATCGATCAATTTTTTTTTTTTAAATTGAGGTTCTTTCTCTAGCAATTAAGTTTCAACTTCGTTGCTACTCCCTTGACACCACAGCGAAATAGTTCGTCTCAATGCCCCAGTGGAAAGTAAGAGGAATTTATTCAAAATTGAGGTTCTCTCTCTAAATTCTCCTGGCGTACGATAGAGTGAACTAACGTGCGCACTATCAGAAAATGCCGAGACGGCCGCCGAAAAAAATGAATAATCAAGCGATAAATGAGGAATTGATAATTGAAGCAGTTGTGAGCACGTGATTTTTGCCCTATATGAGAATTACTCCCAAAGATTCAAAATAAAATAGTTTTGTGTTGTGTGTGATTTTTGTGGATTTTTGTGTTGTTTTTTCCTTATTGTTTGCATCTGTGTGTGCATGTTATTTGTTTAAATTAATCAAAATACAAAAAATATTGCATTTTTGCGTTTAGGACTCGATTCTACAATTAGGAATTAATTAGTATTTTTGTGATTTAGGATTTTTAGTTTTGATTAATTAAAGAGATAAGGGAAATAAAGAGAAAAAGAACCCAAGCCGGATTCGGGCCGCCTCATTTCAACCAGTTCCAGGCCCAAAACGCTGGTTTATACCCAGTCCGAATCAGCCCACCCCAGAGACGTCTAAACGACGTCGGATTGACCACACCTGATCTGGGCCATTGATCTCAAATTGATCAACGGCTAAGATTAACCCTTCCCTACCCATTCCCTGTACCCGACCCGTTAACCCATCCAACCTGCCCCCTCATTAAACCAAACGACCCCGTTAACCCATCCAACCCGCCCCCTCATTAAATCAAACGACCCCGTTTTGTACTAAAACGACCCCGCTTCCTTCTCCACGATTAATCTAAGCCGTTGAGATCATTCGATCTAACGGCTCAGATTAATTAAGTCATTTTAATACACCAAGGTTCCCACCCCCAAACCCCCGTGTGCATCTCATTCCCAAAACGACCCCTTTCGTCTCCTTCAGAGGCGAACCGAAACCCTAGCCGCCTCCGTTTCCTTCGCCTGAAAAGCCGGCGGCAACGACGCCGGTGACCGCCAAACTAACACCCCTATAGCAACACGACCCCCTCAACCCAAATCCAGGATTGGTTTACCTCGAATCAACCTCCAGCCTCTCGAATCTTCGATCGAAGATTCGAGCCAGACCTTAAGGTACCCCAATCCGCTCCAAACTCACACCCTGTTATCCCCTGACCTCCCTCGTAACCAAACCAATACTGGTTTGGTTCGAATCAAGCCCAAACCATTTGAACCCCAACCTGAGCCCCAAGAACCCTAGAAGAATTTCGAGCCTGTTTCGAAGATTTTTGATGGTTCAATGGGCTTTAGTCGAAGTGTTCTCACTTGAGAACACTCGATTAAAGTCCGTTTGGACTCAAAAGTTTCAAGTCCGAGGTGGTCCAAGTCCGCGTGCTTCTGATTTTTTTACTTTTGAGGTATTTCTTCTCTTTTTCTTCTATCTTTATTTATTTGTTTGAAAGTTCAGTTTTTGTTATTTTTTATCTTTTTCGATTTTTGTTAATTTTTCTGTTCTCCCCCTCAAGACCTTTTATTTGGTCGATGTTTGCTTCTGTTTGTTGGTTTAGATGTGTTTATTATAGGATACATATTCGATTCGATCAACGTCGTCGAATAATTAGCTTCGTATTTCCCCTGTTTTGCCCAAGAACTGTGAATTATTGATTTATTGTCGATTATTTATTATCGATTATATGTGTTGTAATTGATTAAATGAATATCGTCGATTAGTTGTATAGGCTTGTTTGGTTAGAACAATATGGCAATAATGTTTGATACTGATTAATTTCATCCGAACTACTGTCTGAATCAGAGTCTGGATTGTCTATGATTGAACTTAGGAATCTGAATTGGTTATAGCTGAGTTGAACTTAGCTGCAATTCAAATAGAGATTTCAGAGTTTAGTGGACTGCCACCCTTGAGCATGTGTTGAACCATTAGGGCAGGCCATAGTGTAAATACACCCTGGCTGGCATCTTTAGAGATAGTGAAACGTGCTGTACAGCAGGTCACTCACTATATTCTGAACTCCAGGTATTTTAAAATGAGGAGTTACATACTTAGATTAAAAAAAGTGGGAAAACAGAAGAATTATATGGCTGGTCAGTTTTAAAACAATTTTAAATAGGCTGAAAGGTTTTTAGTTTGGTTATATAAGAAGGGAAGTCTTCAGAATAGGGGGAGATTTTGAAAAAGAGAGAGGTGAGTTTTAGCCTGAAGAATTCCTCCAGCTTAGATAGACTTTCAGTCCATATACCTTGAGTCGAAAGATTTTCAGTTCCTATAGACTTCGAATCCCAACTTGGATTTTTCAGTCCCCAGCCACAGATTTTCAGTCTTTAATCAGAACTCCTAGCCTTTAAGCAAATCAGTTTTTCAATCCTAGGAGTCTTTCCAATCTTAATCAGATTTTCAGTCTTTAAAAAAAACTGAAAAGCTTTAAGAGTGGCCACTGTTCGATTGCTCTGAAAGTGAGGCCTTCCTCCTTTGAAATCAGTACTGCATCACCACTGTTCCATTGAACCCCCAAAATTTTCTTTTGCTACACTTGCTTTGTTGCTGTTTGGTTATATTGAAACTGTCATTGGTGGGAATCAACTACTAGTTCATTCTGTTTGGTCTTGAAATCTTCCTGGGATTGTTGCTACTGTTGTTTGCTGGTTGCTATTTGCTTGCTGTTGCTGAGCTGCTACTGATCTTCTCCTCTTTCATTTCTCTTGTTAAATCTCAAGTACATATTTCTGAGACTGTGTCTCTCCTATTGGCAATGAAATGAAATCGGAACTCAAGCTTTATGGTGGGACTGCTATTTGAATGATTCTGTTGAGTTGTAAATTAAATTAGGACTGTTCTAAAACTACAATAGGTATTGTATTGTTAGTTCGGAATATTGGGATGGCATTCGGTTTGATCTGCTTTTAGTTTCCAAATGTACAAAAAACTCGAATATACTTCAAATTGAAAATTAATTCTAAGACTTGACATGTATTGGCTGTTGATGCTTGACTATTATGGTTAGTTTGATTTTAACAATACATTCGTTAAAATAAGCTTCATAATAAT
>MU664744.1:17516-35884 GCA_026770625.1 Nicotiana glauca
CGACTGTTGTTCCTGGAGGTGATCTGGCCAAGGTGCAAAGGGCTGTATGTATGATTTCCAACTCAACAAGTGTTGCGGAGGTCTTTTCACGCATTGACCACAAGTTCGATCTGATGTATGCCAAACGTGCTTTCGTGCACTGGTATGTTGGTGAGGGTATGGAAGAAGGTGAGTTCAGTGAAGCACGTGAAGATCTGGCTGCTCTGGAAAAGGATTACGAGGAAGTTGGTGCTGAATTGGAGGAAGGAGAAGATGATCATGAGGAATACTAAATACATGATGGATTGCTTTGTTTGTTGGATTGTATTTTTCTTTGGTTCTTCAGTTGCGGCATTTTAAACATTCCAGTACTAGTTTGTATTTTGATGGTGTCTTGTATGCTGAAATGACTTCTGCTGCTATGAAAGTTCAAACATGCTTGTTTGTGAATTGCTTTATCTTTCGTTTTCTTTTTTCTTTTATTTTTTAAATAACGTTCCCTTTTCTCCATCGAGTGCTCTGTGGTTCAGCAGACGCAAACATTTTGATTGAACAATATAAACTATTGGCAACTCTGAAGTCTCAAACTAAAAACATGTTCAGCCAGTTTGTGTTAAAACTGCATGCAGTACATGTCCCGAGTTCTTTTACCAACGTCCCAATCTTTGGATGAGACGATTCTCAATTTCCAATCTCTTCTTCATCAACAAAGTATATCTGTCAACAAGGTTTTGATCACCAGCAGGCACCGCAAGCTTGCAGCTTAGGGATGTTTTCTCCAATTTCCCGAAATACATATTAGAGATGGGCACAAATTTTCCCTTCTTGTTGCACAACCAACCATGAGCAGCTCTCAACGCCGCTCCAAGGGAAGCTGAGTCTGTTGAAGAAAATGCAACCTTTTTTGTCAACTAAAGCAAGAATACTTCAAAAACCTTCTTACAAAAGTAGGGCCAATTTCCCTCGCTCATTCAGTACACAAAGAAGAGTATGCTCAAGAGAACTCTTAGCAGAACAGTATAATGAGTTTGTTTACCTGGCTTTTGGACTGTATAGACATTGCACCCAAAAATGGAAGCAGCGATTCTCAGTATGTGATCATTTGCCGATGCTCCTCCAGTTGCAATAATCCTCTTTGGTGGAGAAGGCATTCCAAGTCTCTCAACATGAGCTCGCATGGAGAGCAACTGCCCCTCAATTAATGCTCGAACCTGTAAGTATGATTTAGATCCCCATTTGTCTTTGAGTTTCACCTATAATCCTTTATACTCATCCGCTATTCAGATGAGTCTTCAATACAAGGTCACTTACCTCTGAAGGCGGATCAAACTCCTCTATTTCGCATTCTACTACTCCATCCGCAGAGCCACCAGTGAAATTGTCAAGAATGTAGCGGTGGAAACCAACTGAAGACCTAGCTTGTGAGTTGAGTTCATAATCTTCTCATGATATGGGAATTAAATCGATTTGTGTTATTTCAATGTAATTGTATTTTAGGAGTACACTGACCTGGAAGAGGAGGAAGTATTTCATGCTCTTTGTAATAAAAGCCGATCTTTCCATCTTTTGCAAGTAAGAAGTACCGAATGTTTATAAAGATGCTACAGTTAACAAGATATGAATCACATTTTTACTAACCATTCAAAGGCGGAGTTTGCTGTAGAAACATATTGAAAGCCTCCCAAGATCCATCTGCATAGCGATCACGTATATCTACGAGGATTTCATCATCACCAATAAGATGTACCTTAACTTCACGAACATCTTGTAAATCAGATACAAGCAGTACCTTCACGAGTCAAAGAGCCATTCTTGTAGACCAACATTACCATGAAGCCTTTGGTATCTACCGGATTAGGAAATACATGTCCGTCTAGGCTAGGTCTATGATCAGTGGCAATCCCGAAGACCTGGATAATCGACATGATCGCATATTAATCATGTTACTAAGATCCCAGATAATAGAAGGTTTTGGCTTTTCTTACCCAAAATATAGTTCAAGCTACAGAAAGTACAAGACAAGATGAAGAAGAAGAAGAAAAAAAGGAAACAAACAATTAACTTTTCTGCACATATGGTTTCTTTTGGTTGTCTTTAGGCATCTCTTTGATAGTAAAGTTTGGTGTCCCTTTGAATTAGACATATATTATCCAACTTATGGAGTAAGTACACCAATTAAACGACAACATTTGATTTGATGGCTTAACATGTTATGCCAAGCTCTTAGCCTAAGATAACAGGCAAGCTTTAAGTAGTGTATGCAAGAGAGCAAGCTTTAAGTCCTTACGGTGTCACTTGTGCCAAGACTGATTGCAAGATCCCCATAAGTGTTGAGTGTCAATCCTACAGGATCCAAAAGTTCAGTTAGCAGTATGATGATACATGAAGTTTGATCTTATAAGGTAATACTAGTAGCAGACTTTTTCCAATTTGCTAATATGTTTACAGAGGCAGATATATTTTTCCAAAGCATAACATAAAATTGGCAGGTCTACAACCAGCTTGTCGTGTCATCTATCTACTAAAAAGAATGAATGAGGACTAACTGAAGGTTTGAAGATTAGGAAAATGAAAAATCAAAAGAAGAAGAGATACAAGATAAGAAGGGAGTTTTTTCAATTTCATGGCAAGTGCATAAACCAAAATACATAACTAAGCTGGATAGCCTAAAAGTAGTCAAGTCTTATTCGGTACAGAAAGCCAAAGGTTGTTGTCATAACTCAACTTGCTTTAAGCACCAGAATGATGACAATAATCACTTTACAAACTGCGTATCTTTTGTAGTCCTTTGTGGACAATGACAGCTATGTCTCAAATCCCATACTAGTTCGGTTCTGCGGACAACCACAGAGAATTTAGAACAGGTCAATTGCAACTTGCAATTGAGTAGTAAAATGAGTCATCTAGGTGACACTAGAATCTCTAGTGGCAAAATAATAGCTTCTCAAATAGATCAAGCATCAATATCAAGCCTCTAAAAGCCATAAAGAGAATCTAAAAGTATATTAAACAATTTAGTTCTTATACGCGTCATACAAAACTGAGGAAACAAGGAATTCACCTGCTAAGCTGTTAGGATTGTCTCCAGACCACTGAACAACTACACAATTTTTGTCGAAGTGATACCTGCAAGCTGTTCTTTTTCAGAGAAACATGAACTAACACAAGAATGAAGCACAATTTGGTATCATAATAAGTTATCGTAGAGAATGTTCGTTATAGTCAGGACATTCCATGCAGATACGCTTTTAGATTAGACTTGAATATCGCAAAATTTGTGTGCCTTAGTATCTTTGGTCTCAGCTTAACTTTGATAGGATTGTAATCAGCTAAAATAAAGGACGTAATACTCGTATTGGAAGGGAAATCCCAAAATGGAAAAACAATAGTAGTAAAAGGGAACAAAGAATTGTAAATAGCATGTCGATTGTCGCTAACCTCTCAACATAATAGGAGGCAATAGAACCAGCAACAGCATAAGCAGGAGCTAACTTTCCAAGTTTCTCCTCTAAACCAGGTGCAGTAGCCTAGAACAAACACAATTTTGCCACAATCAACTGTAGTACTAAACAAGCTATCAACTTCCTTTGAAATATGGTAGTAGTATGGAAATTTTACTAAACTAACATGATTACAGTAGATTTCAAGTAATATCACATGGGACAAGAAACAACCTCCAGAGTTATCTTGGACCAGGTTCTGTGCTCAATGTCCATGAGATTCATTCCCGCCCCATCAGTTTGATCAATGCAAGCGTATCCACCAATAAGGAGTGACGCCATAAAAGAACTAACTAGCGATATCCTCTCTGTATTCCGATAAATTTCAGGCTGTGCTTCGAAAATCTTTCGAATTTGAGGACCGACATATCTTTCATGTGCACGAGAACCAGTAAGATTGGCCAACTCCAAACCACCACCAACAGCTTTCTCAATAGCTTTGCATTGTTCTGTGGTGCTACAGTCCATCCATATGGGCGATTCCTTGATCGAAAAAGCATCACGAAATTGATCCACAAGTACTTTTTTAGGATCCAAAGATGATAATATCTTAAAACTCCCATTTTTCCAATAAACACTACCATGTTGCTGAGCACTACCAGAAACAGCAGCAATTTTTCCAAAGTCAACATTTGACTTTTCAAGTCTGTGGAGAATGAGGTCTAGTGCTTCAACCCACATTACTGTTGGTGATACAATTCTGCCATTTACGAATGGGTCTCGAAATACTCCACCTTTTGTATTGTAGTGAGGCAACTCAGAATCATAATTCACAAGTTCTGATACAACTATGTTGAGATTAGCATCTAACACAGTTGCCTTCAGTGACCTAAGAAAATCAAGACCCATAAAAAAATTTCAGTTAAAGATCCAGTTTTATTATCACTTCTCTTGATTCCTGAACAGATTCAAGGAGTACCAAGTTCAAAGAATTACCAGAAACAGAAGTAAGCAACATGACTTAAGCTTATTGTTGTTATGGTTATGGATATATTCAAGTTGGGGGGAAAATTAGAAAGTTTGATTAACTGTGCTATATAATTTATTTATTTAGGATATGCAAGAACTTACTGAGTGGAACAGTCAAAACCAAGGAACAATGAGTCCTGAGGGAGAGAGCAATCTTCCATTTATGAAAACTAAATGAGAAATTCAAGCAAAGCTAAGAGAATTGGTTCATTAACAGAGCTTTGAAGGATTAGATACTTTAGCCATCGTTTGGTTGACAAGTTAATTATTTTTTTATTGATGGTCTGATATGGTGTATTCCCCGTTCCACTTTATATGAAATTTTTTTTTTTTTTTTTTTCATTCTAAAAAGAATGATCTAGCTTAAATAATCATACAAATACTCTGGATCCCTTTACATGTTTAACACCATAAATTTCAAAAGTCTTTATTTTTTATTAGATCCCGTGTCCAATCAAACAGCTTCACATAAATTAAAACGGAGAGAATATTAATTTTGGGATTGTCAATGTTAGTGATTTATCCTGGAATTACTATGCAGCTAGATACCATCCGGCAGGTATAAGGTATCCACGGCTACTATTTTTCATTTTAGGATCACTTTAGGATGACTTATGTCTTTTTTGTCTTTTTTATCATATTGAGCCGAGGGTCTTTCGGAATCAGCCTCTCTGCCCTCTTGGGGTAGGGGTAAGATCTGCGTACACACTACCCTCCCCATACCCCACTTGTGGGATTTTACTGGGTTGTTGTTGTTGTTGTTGTTGATGACTTATAGCATATTTGGTCAAGCTACTAAAATCAACTTATCTTGAAGAGTGTTTATCTTCAAAATACTTTTTTCAAAAGTACGTTTGGTGAGAAGCAATTTTTGTTTGGCTATTTAATTTAAAAAATACTTTTGAGTAGCAATTAGTGTTTGACTAAGCAATAAAAAGTGCTTCTACGTGTATTTTTCGGAAAAGTATTTTTCAAAAAAATATTTTCGCAAGAAAGCTACTTTTTTCTTCAAAATTGTTTTTGCTTAATGCACTTTTTTTTTTTCTAAAAGCTTAACAAACACTTCAACTTTGAAAAAAAAATTATTTTTTGTAAGAAAAAAAGTACTTTGGTTTTGGAGAAGCTTGGCCAAACATGTTATTATCTCAGAATTAGTAACCAAATAAAGAATAATGGTACTAAATTTTATTACAAAATTATTTTTGCTTATCTATTGAACCAAACGACCCCTTAGGAATCAAGATAGCAACAAGTGTTATATGTCACGTCCTTAGTTGTTAACTAAGTACACGTGCAGCACTTGACAACTCGCTCACGATCTTGCACAACTTGCTCACGTTCTTGCTATGCCAAGTCAACCTTACTACACTCAAGATCGCTAAGAGAATGGAAGAAAGAACACAAGAGAATTATTAAGGAAGCTTTGTATTAAAGAGAACTTGAATTGTTTGCTTGATGAATTACAAATGAATGGGCCCCCTATTTATACTAATCACCTAGGGGCTAGTGTGTAAATAATAATTATTCCACAAATCCTTAATATTTACAAGCAAGTCCCTTCTCTAGAATTTTCTACAAACCTAGAAGATTCCAAGGACTTTCCTAGCAAATCCATAAGGATCTAGGGTCTTCCTAAGGAAATATCCATATCTCTCTAGAATCTTCTCACAAATACTAGCCTTCCTCTTATGTAAGCTTCCACATGGCATTAATATATGTCAAATCGCGCCTATGTGGCATGATGACATGGCGGATCATCACACTCTCTCCCACCTAAGATTGCGACAACCGTGGCGCAATGTTGCTGCATAAACCCTCGGATATTATCTTTGAATTGCCACAAGTCTTCATATCGTTCCCACGTGGCCTCCTCCGGTGATTCCCCTTTCCAATGGACGAGGAACATAGCAGTGGCTTTTTGCCCTTGTTTTTGCCTGGCTTGGTAATCTATAATAGCCTCAATCTCCCGATTATGCGAGGCGGTGATAGTCATTGGCGCTCGACTTGATTGGCCCCTACTCGGATTATTCTTATCTTCATGATATGGCTTAAGCATGTTGGCATGGAAGACAGGGTAGATCTTAAGATACGATGGCATGTCAAGCTTGTATGAGATCTTGCCTACCTTGGCGACGATCTTAAATGGCCCTTCATACTTGCGAATCAAATTCTGATGCATGCCCCGTAGTGCCTTGAACTTTATTGGGTTAAACTTCACCATGACCATGTCCCCAACTCTATAGTCCGTGGGACGCCATTTACGGTCCGCAAACTTCTTCATCTTCTTAGCTGCCTTATCCAAGTAGGACTTAGCAGTGTCAAGTTGCTCCTCCCATCCTTTGGCCATATGATAAGCCCCCAAACTCTTTCTCTCGAACGCAACTGGCAATGAATGTGGAGTTTGTGGTTGTTGGCTTGTGGCTAGCTCAAATGGTGTCCGCCCCGTGGACTCACTCCGCTGCAAGTTATAAGAGAATTGGGCGATGTCTAGGAGCCTTGCCCAATCTTTCTGGTGCGCGCTTACATAATGCCTTAAGTAGCATTCTAGTAAGGCATTGACTCGTTCCATTTGTCCATCCGTTTGTGGGTGGAAACTAGTAGAAAAGTGCAGCTCCGTGCCAAGTATGTCGAACAACTCTCTCCAAAAGTTTCCAATAATGCGGGGGTCTCGATCACTGATTATATGCATTGGTAAGCCCCAATACTTCACCACAGTCTTAAAGAATAGCTTGGCGGCTTCCTTGGTTGTGCAGCCTGGTGAGGCGGGCATGAAGGTGGTATATTTGGAAAATCTATCCACGACCACCATAATAGTACCATAACCGTCGGACTTTGGTAGGAAAGTGATAAAGTCCATAGTCACGCTCTCCCATGGATGCTTTGCAACTGGTAGTGGCTCCAAAAGTCTGTCGGCCTGTTGTTGCTCAACCTTGTCCTGGTGACATACGAGACAAGTCTGCTCATAACATTTTATATCATCTCGCATATGTAGCCAATAGTAGACTGACTCAACCAAAGCCCTGGTGCGACGTTGGCCTGGATGACCAGCCCACATTGTATCATGACTCTCCCTTATGATCCACCATCTAATGTCTCCAAACTTAGGCACGTAGACCCGCCGACCCATGGTAAGCAATAGGTCGTCTTCTACCCAAAAACGTCTCGTCTTGCCCTGGTTGGCTAACTCGATAAGTTGTTTGGCTGGCGTATCATGTTGTATGACTTCTTTATAGCCTCACGAATGTCCCAAGTTGCTGAAGTGATGGCAGCAAGCTCGGCTTTCCGGCTCAAGGCATCAGCTACAACATTACCTTTGCCCGGCTTGTACTCTAGCACATAATCAAACTCGGCCAAGAAGTCTTGCCACCTAGCCTGTTTTGGCGTGAGCTTCTTCTGCGTCTGAAAGTAGCTAGTAGCCACATTGTCGGTCTTGACCACGAACCTCGACCCGAGCAGATAATGTCTCCATGTACGAAGGCAATGCACAATTGCAGTCATTTCCTTCTCTTGCACCGTGTAACGCCGCTCCGTCTCATTTAACTTGCGGCTCTCAAATGCTATGGGATGCTTATCCTGCATCAGGACACCCCCAATGGCGAAGTCTGAGGCATCTGTGTGTACCTCAAATGTCTTAGCAAAGTCAGGTAGTGCCAAGACTGGCTCCTTTGTTATAGCTGCCTTAAGGCCTTCAAAGGCCTTTTGACAATGCTCTGTCCAAACCCATGGATTGTTCTTCTTTAGCAACTCGGTCAATGGTGCGGCCTTTGCTGAGTAGCCACTGATGAACCGACGATAGTAGTTAACAAGGCCAAGGAAGGATCTCAACTCAGTTACCTTTGTAGGTGCCTCCCACTCCTGGATAGCACGTACCTTAGCCTCGTCCATGCGTAGCTCGCCATTGCTAATGACATGGCCCAAGAAGTGCACCTTTGATTGTGCAAACTCGCACTTCTCCCTCTTGATGTATAGCTCGTTCTCCCGCAAGACTTGGAAAACTTTCCTTAAGTGCTCCATGTGTTCCTCGAAGGTGTTGTTGTAGATGACTATGTCATATAGGTAAACTACCACGAACTGATCAAGGTAGGGATGAAAAATCTTGTTCATAAGGGTGCAAAATGTGGTTAGTGCATTGGCTAAGCCGAAGGGCATCACCAACCACTCAAAGGCTCCATATATCATCACACATGCTGTCTTTGGCTCATCCCCTTCGGCAATGCGAACCTGGTAGTAGCCCTTTCGAAGATCCACCTTGGTAAAGTACTTGGCTTGCCCAAGTCTATCGAACAAGTCAACAATGAGCGGGATCGGATACTTATTCTTCACTGTAACCTTGTTAAGTGCTCGGTAGTCTATGCACAAGCGCAACGATCCATCCTTCTTCTTCTGGAACAATACTGGTGCGCCGAAAGGTGCCTTTGATGGGCGAATGTGACCACCATCCAGCAACTCTTTCAATTGTTTCTTGAGCTCCTCTAGCTCTGGCGGTGCCATACGATATGGGGCAAATGCAGGTGGCTTAGACCCTGGCTCCAACTCAATCTTGTGATCCACCTCTCGCCTAGGCGGCAAGTGCTTAGGCAACTCCTCGGGCATGACATCTTTGTTTTCCTCAAGCAATTTCTCTATGCAAGGCGGCAATGTCTCTTGAAAAATCTTGTCTTCCTCTAGACTTGCAATGGTTGCCACGAACGTTGGCTCCCCCTTCTTGATCCCCTTGACAACCTGCATAGCTGAGATTTGTGCTTGGATCTGTCCGTGTGGCATAGTCATTGTAGGTACCATGCAAGCTCCTTCTCGCTCCATAACCAAAAGACGTTGGAGGTAGGGGTCGATCAAAGTATGACAATGTCTAAAGAACTCTTGCCCCAGTATGATGTCAAAGATATCCATAGCAGTTACGGTAAAGTTTGTCATACCTTTCCAAGCTCCCAATTTGACACCTACTCCATTAGCTACCCTACGAGCATTTTGTACCTCGGCATTCACAGTCTTGACGCGAGA
This sequence comes from Nicotiana glauca, assembly GCA_026770625.1. Lineage (NCBI taxonomy): Eukaryota > Viridiplantae > Streptophyta > Magnoliopsida > Solanales > Solanaceae > Nicotiana > Nicotiana glauca. The sequence continues at coordinate 26,966 of MU664744.1, forward strand.
GTTGGTTGGAGCAAGCTTCTCTTTGCCGCAGTCTCAATCACAAAATTATGAGTTGCTCCAGTATCCATCATTGCACGAGCGGGCTTGTTGTTGATGGTGAGATCCACGTACTGATTGCCACTCTCGGTAGGTTGGATAGCTTGCTTTGTGACAGCACCACATAATCCGATCATACCCAACTGTGCGGTTCCCGAACTCTCTCCTTGCGGCTTCTCCTTTCGTTCACGGACTATGGCGCTGAGGCTCTTTAGGTCGGGACAATTCCTGAAGCCGTGCAGCCCTCCGCATATGTAGCATCCCTTCTTCTCGGCCTGTGCCTTATTCTCGGCGTAGCCCTGACGACGACTTGACTTTTTAGAATCTTTAGTCTGGGGGTATTGTTGATGTATCTCCTTGCCTTTGCCACGATCTCCCCCACCTTTGACATTGTTAACCTTTGACTCCTTTCCATTGCCTTTGTCGTTCTTGTCATGCCTGAAATCTATCAATGATTCGGCCTCCACTATGGCTTAGTCTATATCAGTGACTTGTCGGCGTTGCAACTCCTGTTTAGCCAATTTTGCAACCCGTCCATGAAGTGGAAAAACAAGTCATCATTGGTCAGGTTGGGGATTTGAAGCATAAGGGTAGTGAACTCCTTGACATAGTTACATATGCTCCCTGTTTGCTTCAATTCCCTAAGCTTGCGCCTTGCCTCGTACAAGACATTATTTGGAAAGAACTGTCACTTGAACTCGGCTTTGAACTGATCACATGTGCTAATAGTACATAGACCTTTATCCACGTCGGTCGTCTTCCTTCTCCACCAGAGCATGGCATCTCTGAGAGGTACAATACCGCAGTGTTGATCTTGGCCTCGTCGTCCCTCACTTTGTCGTGCCTGAAGTAGTTCTCCAAGTGCCAAAGGAAGTTTTCCTCTTCTTGTGCATCACGAACACCTTTGAACACCGGGGTTTGGGAGCCTCGATCTTGGCCTCTCTCATCACCACAACATTGCTAGCTGCCTCGGTCACGCCAGCATTGACATGCTCCTCGAGTGAATCTATCTTTGCTTTTATAGCATCGATAGTACTCAAAGCCTCCATGAGTCTGCACTCTAAGGCACTGATGGTTTGCCTTAGTTCCATCTTGGTCTGTGTACGTCCCTCCAAGTCATTTCGGATACTCTCAATCTCTTCAAGAGTGTGCCCCTCAAGAACGCTTAGGGTGCTTTCCACCTTCCCCAAGCATTGGCCAAAGATCTCCACGGCGTCCATCCCCGCGTTCATCTTCATCAGCCACTCTTTACCGAGCGAGACGTCCTCGGGCACGACCTCTACTTCATCCTCGCTTGCCTCAGTGGAAGATGGTTCTTGGGATGTAAGCCCTTCGTTTGACACAACCCCGGGTGGCACCTCCTGTCTCTTGTTGGTGGCATTTCTCTTTTTGCCACGGCCGCTCTTGCCAGCAGCATCCTGGATGACGTTGGCTTGGGTGTTGGTAGCATTAATTTCTCCGTCGTTCGCCATTCCCTTAGTTGAAACCTTCGCTCTGATACCACGTTGTCATATCCTTAGTTGTTAACTAAGTACACGTGCGGCACTTGACAACTCGCTCACGATCTTGCACAACTTGCTCACGTTCTTGCTATGCCAAGTCAGCCTTACTACACTCAAGATCGCTTAGATAATGGAAGAAAGAACACAAGAGAATTGTTAAGGAAGCTTTGTATTAAAGAGAACTTGAATTGTTTGCTTGATGAATTACAAATGAATGGCTTCCCTATTTATACTAATCACCTAGGGGCTAGTGTGTAAATAATAATTATTCCACAAGTCCTTAATATTTATAAGTAAGTCCCCTCTCTAGAATTTTCTACAAGCCTAGAAGATTCCAAGGACTTTCCTAACAAATCCATAAGGATCTAGGGTCTTCCTAAGGAAATATTCATATTTCTCAAGAATCTTCTAACAAATACTAGCCTTCCTCTTATGTAAGCTTCCACATGGCATTAATATATGCCAAATCGCGCCTATGTGGCATGATGACATGGCGGGTCATCACATATAGCTGCCATTAGGGGTGTTCATAAAAACACAAAAAATCGAACCAAACCGATACTTTTTAGGTTTGATTTGGTTTTGGTTTTGAATCTTAAAAACCGATCAAATTTTGCTTGATTTTGATTTTAATAAAAAAATAACCAAAAAAATCAAACCAAACTGACTATAAAAGTAGCTATTTAAATTTATTATTACACCTATATATATATGTATATTTTTATATAAAGTCTCTAAATTTTTATGGTACATATTAGTCATTTATATTTTTAGTCTAGTTCATTGCTAATATAATAATATAATTAATTCTTTGCCTATACATTGAAGTTTGATTGGTAATTTTCTTTTGCTAAGTACATGGATTATTTTATGTTAAAAATAATTAATTTTTGATCGAGTACTTATATTATTCGTCACTATTTGATTCAATTATCATCAATAAATCTTGCTAAATGATAGATTTCTCAAACAACAATTAATTTTGATAGTGATACGTTGAAAATGTAGTCCGGAATATGCTTTTGGTAGTGTATGTTTCATATTTAAAAAAAACCCGATAAATAACCAAAAAACCTAAAAACCAAAAAAAAAAAAACAAATCGAAAAAAACCTGACTTAATTGGTTTGGTTTGGTTTTAATATTTGAAAAACCGACTTACTTAATTTGATTTCGTTTTAGGAAAAAACCGAACCAAACCGAACCATGAACACCCCTAGCTGCCATAGTCTAATGTGGAGCCGACCAGTTGGAAGTTGGGTATATAATAGTATTCTAAAGATTAGATCTTCTAAGAAAGAAAATCATAATTTCTAAAAGTAATACTTCCAACAGAAATGAATCTAAAGACATGAAAAAAAAAAGTTTGTATCAAGTGAGGAGTCTTTACTTTCACATCACAGAATCATAAGTCTCAGTTCCCAGTCCATTTGGTAGACCATCCATACAAACAAACAACAACAACAATCCAGTATAATCCCACTTAATAGGGTCTGGGGAGGGTAGTGTGTACGCAGACCTTACTCCTATCCTAGAGTAGAGAGGTTGTTTCCAAATAGATCCTCGGCATCCTTTCGTCCAAGAACTTCCCACCTTGCTCTTGGGAGACTCGAACTCACAACCTCTTGGTTGGAAGTGGAGGTTGCTTACCATCAGAGCAACCCCTCTTGGTACTGCCTGTAAAATACATGGGGAAATTTTAGGAATCAAGATTAAGCAATAATTTGATTGTAAAATACATATTTGAGCAAGTATCATCATTTAACTTAAATCTCAGTCACATAAATTATGTATAGTGAAACAAATTTATAGTGGATTGAAACAAAGACAAATCTTAAATTGGTTAAGCGAATTTGTTATCATGAAATCTTCCAGAATTAAGAACTGGATACTGTTAATTAAGGAGAAAAGGAAAGGAAAAATAAAATGGAAGGGGAAAAGAGTAAACTAGAAAGAAAAAAGAGAGAAGAAAAGAAGAGCTAAAAACAAAATATGTTTAAACTAGAAAGAAAAAAGAGAGAAGAAAAGAAGAGCTAAAAACAAAATATGTTTAAACTAGAAAGAAAAAAGAGAGAAGAAAAGAAGAGCTAAAAACAAAATATGTTTAAACTAGAAAGAAAAAAGAGAGAAGAAAAGAAGAGCTAAAAACAAAATATGTTTAAACTAGAAAGAAAAAAGAGAGAAGAAAAGAAGAGCTAAAAACAAAATATGTTTAAACTAGAAAGAAAAAAGAGAGAAGAAAAGAAGAGCTAAAAACAAAATATGTTTAAACTAGAAAGAAAAAAGAGAGAAGAAAAGAAGAGCTAAAAACAAAATATGTTTAAACTAGAAAGAAAAAAGAGAGAAGAAAAGAAGAGCTAAAAACAAAATATGTTTAAACTAGAAAGAAAAAAGAGAGAAGAAAAGAAGAGCTAAAAACAAAATATGTTTAAACTAGAAAGAAAAAAGAGAGAAGAAAAGAAGAGCTAAAAACAAAATATGTTTTGTCCTCGACCCAAGGCGCCAAGCAATGACCTTTAACCATGGGTGCCAACTACACCATAATACCAATCTTGTGGCAATTTATACAGGAAAATACATGTTATAGGAAAAGAGGATGGGTTCACATACACTATCTTCTAAGGTGGATACGCATCTCTCTACCATCTTTGGTGAAAAAAATCTACATACTGTTACTATTATATGAATATTCTTTCTATGTAATAGTAGATAACATATCTGAACAAGTTCCATGTTTTGTACATTCATGTCGAGTGGACAAAACATGGATCTTGTTAAGACACTTATAGGCCATTTGGACATGAATTGGTTGATACCTGAAGTTAAGTTGAAAAAGAACTTTTAGAAATATATATAAAAGTAAAATAAGTAGGAAACTACTTTGTCTTGCTGAAAGATGGAAGGAATCGTTGGCAAGTATGTCTTTATATAGGGTTTAGAGAGGGTACAGAGTTATATTTCAGTAAGATCAAGCACATGCATAACCTTGATGATAAACCTAACTCTTCATATTCTTGCCATACTTTTTTTCTCCCTCTTATATTACTCTTTACTTCAGCAAGCATAGCATGACTTAATATAGCCTAGTACCGTTTTAATTAAGCAAATCATTAAGGGAAATACTTCAACAGAATATCCTTGTCAATCGCACTTTAATATATGTAGTAATCTAATTTTTCTAATGTATTCGAAATTATTTTGGATAAACAAGAGATAATTAAATTGGACAAGTTAGAATAATAATGCAATTAAATGGGAATAAGTTTTGGGGTGTATTTATTAAAAATGAGAAAAAACCACCTAACTTACAATTCAGCTTAGTTATAAGTTATATACCATCACTAGAAAACTTAGGCGCAAATCATCATGAATTCAGATATTCAATCATCTGATAGCCTTGTCGAATTTGTTTACACAGAGAATAAGCTTATTCTTAACTGGTAGATGAAAATAGAATGAAAAAGAATGTTCTCATGCATCAAGGAAAACAAAGAGTCAGATAATCTGACATCTTTATTACTTGGACCCTGCTGCCTTGGATACTCTCAAGATCACAAACGCCCCAGCTTTTTGACCAGGCGACTCTCAATTTCAATTCTCTTCTTCATCAACATAGCGTACTTGGCGACAAGCTTTTGGTCTCCTGCTGTTGCCGCGAGCTTGCAGTTAAGTGATGTCTTGTCCATATTGTCCATGTACATGGATGAAATTGGCACAAAGTTACCCTTCTTGTTGCACAACAAACCATGAGCAGCCCTCAAAGCAGCACCAAGTGAAGCTGAGTCTGCAATATTAGGAAGCAATGAGAATCCATTGCATGTCATTCTTGATTAGGTCATTGTAGCAGTACTCGTCTCTTACTTAGGGATTAGCGACTAGCGACTACTGGATTATATAAGCAGTAACCAACTAGGACATTCTAGGCATTTAGGCAAAAAGAAATAATCGGGAGATTAACTAACCTGGCTGTTGAACTGTGTAAACATCACATCCAAATATGGAAGCTATCAAACTTAGGATGGAACTATTTGCAGAAGCACCTCCTGTTGCAATTATTCGCTTTGGAGGAGAAGGCATTCCGAATCTTTCAGCATGAGCTCGCTTAGAAAGAAACTGTCCCTCTACTATGGCTCGAACCTGCAGATAAATATGTGATTCATAAATGTAACTTACCTCTTCTTGCACATCCACTTGACATCTATGTGCAAAACGTGCAAGTATCTTTACATGAGAACTATTTTAAGTCTAACCTCAGAAGCAGAATCAAATTCTTGCACTTCATGCTCTTTTATTCCATCAAGAGAATCTCCCGTGAAGTTCTCAAGGATATAGCGGTGGAAACCAACTGCATGAACAGCTATTTCTTAGAATTACCGACTAATAAGTTTTGATGAAAATAAGTAGCTAGATGCATGAGCACTTGACACACACACACACCATAAAGATCAAAATTTTAAGGTTAATTCTAACAAACTGAGGATATCCACATGATATTTTGAGGGCCTCAATGTCTCCATGTGCTATTTCAATGCAAACTAATTGGTTTATCATAACCTCTGCGGTTCTGCCATTCTTCACTTTTTTTTGACAGTATATTCTCTTTAGATATAAAGGCTGTTTGCTTTTCAATTTTAAATCTAGTTCTCATTTAACAGAGATAGTGTGATAGACCTAAGCGTCAATGCAAAACTGGTTAAATTCCCAGACACAAATATAGACAAGTTTATATACATGTCCACTCCAGTTTCGGCTTTGATCTAGGGATTTATGTATCGGCTTCCTGCACCCTCCTAAGCATGCTCAAGCTCTAATTTTTAAGAACTTTTCATCGTTTCTCTGCAACTCAACCTTGATTGTAACAAAAATAAAGAAGGTCAATGCACCTGAAGGCCAAGAATAAAGTCCCTCCCCGTTTGCTGGCACCAGACAGAGAATAGAGATGCCAGCCAAAGTATTCAACTTCTTGCCCTCAATCAAATGTGAAACTATCAAACCAGTAATAAATGGAGAGACCCCAACTTTTCCCATAGCAAAAAGACAATACAACTTTTGGAGAAATGCCAGCACGACAACTACCTCATTCTCAACTTAGATAAAAACAAGAATATCAAATACCAAAAGAAATTACCTGGGAGAGGCGGCAGTATCTCAAAATCCTTATAGTAAAAGCCTAATCTACCACCTGCATCAGATATCAGAATCATTTAAAATCCAAGAAAGGAAAAAGATAGAAAAATAGTATATGGGTGCATTATTGCTTTACTAACCGTTTAGTGGAGGCGTTTGCTGCAGATATTTGTTGAAAACATCCCAGGATTTTTCAGCATAATGATTGCGTATGTCTGCCAAGGATATTCATACTCAATAAAATCAACTAAAGCTATTAAATCCTTTTCCACTATCTGCTGACATCAATATTTTACCTTCACGGGCAAGTGATCCGTTCTTATAGCACAACATTACCATGTAGCTTTCAGTATCCACAGGATTAGGGAAAACATGCCCTTCCAAGCTTGGATTGTGATCCTTAGTTATTCCAAAAACCTTTAAAATAAAAACAAAAAAAGGCATAATGGACAGGCATATTTAGCTGAAATTGTTGATAAAATAAATTCTCAGTATCATGTTACAGAAAAGTAGGCTGTAATATTTGGAATCCACACTTCATTTTCTTCTCTCTTCTCTCTTCTCTCTTCTCTCTTCTCTGCAGCCTACAGTCAATACTAACAGAATTGACTATTCTGTTTCTTGAAGCAAGCAATTTTTTTCAGCTTGATCATGAGTTCAACAAGCTTAATGAATCCCCATATAAGTCCAGATCACCCTCATCTCAAGAAGCAGTAAGTCCAGGGTGTTTTGATAGAAGGACAATACACATAGGTCATGATTTTAGTCCATTAGATAGAAGAATGTATGATGAAGTATAGTGTTGCCAGCATTGTTTGGCCTTCAGGCCTTCGTTTCGCGATTTGTGATTAGCTTATTTTGTTGGTCTATTTACATCATAATTATAAAAAATAGTGAACTATCATAACATAAAGAAACAAAAAAAGCAGTGCATCCCTTTTAAAGGGGTTAAAGAAAAAGTGCAACACTAATAACAAAAAAAAAATGGAAAAGTAAAACCAACATACTGTATCACTAGTGCCAAGACTAATTGCCAGATCTCCTGGAGTATTTAATGTCAACCCTGAACATCAGAAAGCCAAGTAATCAGGACATTGTAAACTATTGAGATAATACAACTATTAGGTTGACATGCATGAAAACTATTATTGCCCAAAGGCAGAACCGCAAATCACAAAAAAAGATTTGGTTCTAAAACAGCTAACTACACCAATTTTTGGACCTACTCACATGTGAAATTATGTGCCAAGGATTATCAATATTATCATACATCAAAACCTTTTCATGAGTGCATGTTTATGAGATTACACCATAAGCTCTAAGATAATTGAACGATATCTGAAGCCTAAAAACTAGGTGATGACCAGATCTCAATTCTAATACATCAGAGCATTCTATTTTATGTCCACACTTGAGTAACTCAAGAATCAGTCCCAGCCCCATCAACTTTGCCAGAGAAAAGTTAGGATGTTGAGTTGGCACGAAAATGTTATTGAACTGGGCCTTCATAAGTTTGTCATATATACATAGAGATGAGAATCAAAACCATCTGGCAGTGGCTGCTTTTGCATATAACTATATAACTGAACATCCTAATGCGATGACCTAATAGCAAGCAGAAGTTCGAGAAAAGTATCTATCAGAAACATGCATAGAATCCTGAGCAAAGATCCTCTCACCTGCCAAGCTGTTGGGATTATCTCCAGACCATTGAATGATCAAACAGTCTTTGTTGAAGTGATACCTGAAAGTAGGTTTATGGAAGATTTAACTCTCAGATAGCAAATATAAGAGAAAGTATCTGTTCTAACATCTAAGAAAGAGCACACAGATAACACTGACACATCGTGAAATGTGAACCCAGCTACACATTTCGTACCGTAGTGCCTCTCTAACCAATTCACCAGCTATGCTAGAGAAGAGGGCAATAGAGACAATGTATTGAATGGATGATTAATATCTACTAATATCCTCTCCCGCTGTCTATAGCCACTAACTATCCCAATTTATGTTTGCTATCTGATAATTATCAAATATGAATAAAGAATAGAAACTATGGGATACAGTAATGGGATAATGAAAACTTGTTGTCATCTGTAATCTCCATTAGGAAGATCCGAATAGCAATTTGATCAGTAATAGTGACTTCTTAGGTAAGGGCACAAAGGAGCTTAACATGAATCCTCCCATTAACACCTACTGATTTAGCCCAAGAATATTGGCCAGAACGGTGGTGGTGGGGTGTGTGGGGGGGGG
>MU664744.1:36421-54383 GCA_026770625.1 Nicotiana glauca
CTAACACATAAGACTCACCAAGAACTACAACAACAACAAAATAAAAATTCTAAAAGATATTACAAAAGGATTAGATTTATTTAGAGCTGCTCAGTAGTTCTTATTATAAACCAGAATACCTTCAAAACGATTTCGGACCACGCTCTCAGCTTAATATCCATCAAGTTCATCCCTGCACCATCAGTGTGATCAATGCTGGCATATCCCCCAATAAGCAAAGATGCCATAAAGGAGCTAACAAGGGAGATTCTCTCAGTATTATGATAAACTTCCGGCTGTGTCTCAAACAATCGACGTATCTGTGGACCCGTAAATCTCTCATATGCACGAGAACCAGTCAGTCTAGACAACTCCATTGCCCCACCAACGGCTTCCTCGATCGCCTTGCATTGTTCTGTCGTGCTGCTGTCCATCCATATAGGAGATTCCTTCGTCGAAAAAGCATCATTTAGTTGCTCAACCAATGATTTCTTAGAGTGTAGAGATGATAAAATCGCGGCACTCCCGTTCTTCCAATACACGCTACCATGCTGCTGTCCACTACCTGAAACAGCAGCAATCTTCCCAAAATCTAATTTTGAAGATTTTTCGAGTCTCTGAAGGACCAATTCAAATGCCTCTACCCACATCAATGTGGGTGAAACAATTCTGCCATTTACTAAAGGGTCACGATAAACACCACCTTCAGTTTTGTAATGTGATAATTCAGAATCAAAATTAATTAATTCTGCAGCCACAATATTCAGATTGGCATCAAGCACAGTAGCCTTCAATGACCTGATAATCCACACACACAAAAATAAAGGTTATCATACATGCCCTAATTAAATTATTTTTCATGAAATCCCAAAAACCCAGTTAAATAATAAACTTATGCCATTAGAAGAAAATTCAGAAACCTAAGAGAATTAACCAAAATTGAGTAAAATGAACAAATCAAGAATGATATATTCAATATGCTAAATTGAAAAGGGAAAAAAAAGCCACTAGTACATGATCAATCAATAAGACTATCAAAGATTTTGTGAATATTAAAATCAGTCGAGAAAATACAAAACAACATAATTGATGATTACTGAGTTAGGTACTTACTGAGTAGAACTGTCAAAGCCAAGGAAAAGAGCATCTTGTGGGAGTGAGGAATCCGCCATCGGAACAGGGAAAAAGGCTATATAAAAATCAACCTTCTAAAATCCAATGATGAAATTTGGGATCCCTTTATAGTACGTGGTAATGATTATGGTTTGATTTAGATAAAGATACAATATTTTTGAATTTAAATAGAGATGATGATGACTGTGAAAGTGGTAATATCTGACTAGGATACTTATCAAATTTGTGTCCTACTTTATTTCTACTCACTAATCCAAGAAATAATCTCTTGTGAATTATATCCCAGTAATAGCCCGTTTGGCCAAGCTGCAAAAATCAGCTTAATTTGAGAAGTGGTTTTTTTTCAAAAGCGCTTTTTTCAAAAGTATTTTTGGTGAGAAGCAGTTTGTGTTTGGGTAATTAGTTTGAAAAATACTTTTGAGCAGCAATTAGTGTTTGGCCAAGCTTTAAAAAACTGCTTCTAAGTGTATTTTTCTCAAAAATGCTTCTCAAAAAGTGCTTGTGGATAGAAGTTACTTTTTTCTGCTTCTCCAAAACTGCTTCTGCTTCTCCTCAAAAGCACTTTTTTTTTCCTTCCAAAAGCTTGGCCAAACACCTCAATTTTTGGCCAAAAGTGTTTTTGGCCCAAAAAAAAGCACTTTTGGCCAAAAAAGAAGCTTGGCCAAACAGGCTATAAGTTTGTAACAAAAAGATCCTTAGTTATTTATTACAAACCTTGTCATTTTACAAATTTAAAATTAGGCCTCAATTGTTTTTTTTTAAGATTAAGACGTCTGAATCTGAATACACATCTGAATATCAAGATGTGTATTAAGATTAAGACATCCGAATCTGAATACACATCTGAATATATCAAGATGTGCATTAAGATCTTAATACTAAAAATTAAGACTGTTTGATTTTTAACATCTGAATGCATAAAATTTATCTTTCTTTGAAAAATAATAAACATTAAATTCAAATGAAATACTAACTAATCTAATATTCTATCAATAAAATATATAGTTTTTTAAAAATATGATAAATATTGGTAGTGATGGCTAACGGGTGAATGCCGACTAGAGGCGGTGGTTGGTGGTAATTTTTGTTGATGATGGTGATTCATGCTAGTAGCTAGTAGTGATTGGTAGTGGTGGCGATTATGATTGAGGATGATGGTGGTGGGTGGTGATAGTTAATAATGGCGGGTGATGGTTTGTGATTGAGGAAGGTGGTGGTAGGTTATAATGATGGGTGATGCCGGCTGTGGTTGTTAATGGTGATGGAGTGGTTGGTTGTGGTAGTTGAGGTGGATAAGTGTTGACTGTGGGTGAGAATGATGGTGGTCGGAGTGGTGAGGACGATGGATGGTGGTGGTTGATAATGGTAGGCGGTGGCGGCAGTTAATAATGAATATGTAATAGCATCTTAATGAAATTAAGTCTCTGTTATAGATCTTAATCATACATACCTATTCAGACCCATTAAGTGATTGTGAAGTAAAAAAAACAAACACACTTAATGATTAAGATTTGAATAATTAAAATTCAGACATTAAAAACAAACGCACTTAATGGCTGAGATCTGAATGATTAAGATTCAGACCTCCATTAAGTGCAAATAAATGAGGCCTTAGTAAAACATTTGGAATATTTTTTTCTCTTAAATATTTGGAGTTCAATTTCTTTTTCCATTGTTTCAACGATAGAAAAAGAAACATTGAGATCGAGTTTCAATTGTAAAAATAAGAGATTAATGTAATGCAATCTTTACGAATTGAAAGGCTCATAAGTGATAATCTTGTGACATGACAACATATTGGTAAAAGAGACCAAAAATTACTTGAAATGTCAAATTATCGAGATGTAAATATCACAAAATACTCAAGTAATGACCCGAAATGCATGCAGTAGCGGAGTCAGAATTTTTATTAAGAAATATCAAAATATAAAATAAATTAAACACCCCAAAAAGATAAGAATTTAACATATAATACATATGCATAAGATAGAATTTTTTATTTGGTAACACATTATAATTATCTGGCGAAGGAGTGTCAGCTAACATCCCTTAGTTATACGTGGCTCCGCTAATAAATGCATCTAATGGAATACTTTATGCAAAATGATATAGATATATCTATTTTTAGTAAATCACATAAATTTTGAAAATCTATAAAAGGAATTTTTGTTTTATCCAAACAACCTTTTTAATTAGTTGGAGTCAAAGAAGAATATATGAAAGGGAATTATAAATTTTTCATTGGTTGAATATATAGGTAATCCTCTAAATTTGTTAATTTTTTTTATGTGGACATCTTATTTAAGGTCATGACCTATTGAACACCTTATGTTAGTCAAATACCCTTCAAATAGATATTATTTTCCAGTCGTGATCTAAGTACCTTGCTATCAAGAAAATATTGTATATCATCATTTACCACTGGATGTGATGTGATGGATAAGATCTCTTCAATCAATCAGAGGTCTCGAGTCTAAGCTCAAGGAATGAAGAAATATTTTGAAGAAAGCGCTTTCTTTAATAAGATATATGCGACACTAATCCGGATTAATTGAAACATTGGATACCAAATATCGATTATAAAAAAGAAAGTAACTCATTGTATTCGACACAATTGCTGCTATAATTAAAGGCCATATTGATTGAATGATTACTTGTATATACATGTTATATTCGTTGCGTAAAAGAATATTAGTTAGGCAAACTATAGTTGTGTATGGTTATTTGGCTCTAAGCTATAACGCTTTATGAAAATTTCTCAATAATCATCATATTTATCTATTGTTCAAGTGACATTAAATAAAAAGAAACCGAAGATTAATTAGAAGAATTTAATGCTTAGAATTTAATTTCACAAGACTTCTCCTATTTCCTTAATCTCTCATATCTCTGCTTCTGCTAGGATTTGCAGTGACCATTGTCTTTTTCATTTATCATCTTCGCTTCTTTTGATCAAAGAAAATAAATGGCTAGTACTTCTTCCCACTCTGATAAAGCTGTAGGTGCTCCGGTGATGGAGAATGACACATCCCTACTCGAAGAGGGAATGGAAGTGGTGGAAGATGAGGGATTTCCGATGGTGGATGAGGTGGTTCCCCGCCCGAGGAAGGCGAGAATCGATTTTAACAGCCCTGCCAGAGATGAACTGGAGCCAGTTCCTTCCACGATGGATGCTGAAGCGATCATGACGTTCAAATCCAAATGGAGCATCCTTGATCGTATTGAAATGGTGCAGGCGAATAAGGATATAGTGCATTTACATTGCCCGGGCTACTGCGTTTTATGCGTATCAATTTGTCATCAGGTACACGCTTCCACTTCCTTCCTTGGTGGTTGATTTCTGCCATTTTTATGAGGTGCGCCCGGCTCAACTCTCTCCGAATGCGTATAAGATTTTCCTTATGCTCATCAAGTACGTATAGCTGGCCGGCCGAGGAATTTCTCTAAGGCACATGCTCCACCTCTTCGCTCCCTATTTTCTTCGGGGTACGATGATTCATATGCGTCATCGAGGAACCAAGATTTTGGTGGTAAAGATGGATGACAAGACCAACCGCCGCTTCTGGGAAAACTATTTCTATGTCCGAATAGATCATGTCGTATCGAACTCGGTGGGGTTTCCTGAGACGTGGAATTTCGCTCGTAAGTTCTCCTTTCTATTTACTTTGTCAATTTTTCTTAAGATGTTCGTCGGTCGTCTCCCTTTAATGATTTATCTGAGGATTTGATTTTGTTTTTGTAGCCGAGAGACTACCTCCGCCGTTAGTTGTCGTTATCTGCGAGCGGGTGAGCGCAATTCTCCCCCACATAGTGGGAATTCATGAGAGGGCATCTTTCCATGAGAAGTTTGGGCGCAAGCCGTTTACTGGTGAGTTTGTTTGTAGTGGTTTTGCTTTATTCTATACTTCACAGTTTTTTTTACCTTGTCATTATGTAGCCAAATCCTTCCATATTGACAGGTCGGAGAGGATTGAGAAGGACGAAGGCTCCTCCGCTCGAGTTTCGTCAACCGGTGCCCTCTACCCGGGCCCTCACCAAGAGCTACTGCAGTAGAGGGCGTAGAAGGTTTGGCCGCTCGTCGGACCGCGCCCGTGGCCAAAGCCGTACGCTTGGAGGTTACTCCTCAACCGGAGACCCAGGTTCCCGTAGTTCGTTAAATGGGCAAATGTTCCCGTGTCGGTAGTGGAGAGACCCCATCGAAGAGACAAAGGGTAGTGTTGGAAGGGGCTTCTCTAGCCGAAACACCCCTAAGGGGCAACCTTGTTTCGACGGCACCCGAGACCGAAGGTGGTGCCGGTTGGATGCGGAGGCAACGCCCGTTGCAAGCATTCAAGAGGCTATTGCAATGGAGGGACATCGTTCTGAGGCAGTTGTTATTTTTCCGAGCAGCCCACGTCATCTAGGCCGAACCGCACCCTTTCTTCGGCCAACGACAAGGAGGGAAAGGCATCATGGTTGAGGATTATGAATTCGAATCTGACATCGATCCTGAGGACGTAAGGATGTTCAAGGAGGGCTTTACCCGAACTGTGGTAAGGGTGGAAGGCCCTTTCTGTATACTCGAAATTTTGTCAGATCTCAACCTGTTACAGGACACGGTGGATTTGGTGCCACGTTTTGATATTTTGCCAATTTGGAAGAAGTAAGTTTTGTCGTATATATTCGAATGAGATCGAATTCAGACTTGCCAACTTGGGCGAAGTTAATTTTTCATTGTGGGTTTAGCGATGGCAGGGGGCGAACTTGCGTGAGACTGGACTATGACTCGTTATGAGTTCGACGGGGTCAAGCTTTGATTTGTTGATTTGGGTAGGCAAATTTTTGACTTCTACTCGGCGACGGCCGATGGCCGTAGGGGAGTTAATTCGAGCGAGGTCGAAATTGTAACCCTTTGTGAATTCGAGTGAGGTCGAATTTTTATTTCCTTTGGCAATGGCCGATGGCCATAGGGGAGTTAATTCGAGCGAGGTCAAAATTGTAACCCGCTGTGAATTCGAGCGAGGTCAAATTTTTCTTTCGTTTGGCGATGGATGATGGCAGTATGGGTGTTAATTCGAGCGAGGTCGAAATTGTAACCCGTTGTGAATTTGACCGAGGTCGAATTTTTCTTTCATTTGGCGATGGTTGATGGCCGTAGGGTTGTTAATTCGAGCGAGGTCAAAATTGTAACCCGTTGTGAATTCGAGCGAGGTCGAGTTTTTCTTTCATTGGGCAATGGTCGATGGTCGTAGGGGTGTTAATTCGAGCGAGGTCGAAATTGTAACCCGTTATGAAATCGAGCGAGGTCGAAGTTTTCTTTCATTTGGCGATGGACGATGGCCGTAGGGGTATTAATTCGAGCGAGGTCAAAATTGTAACCCATTGCATTACTTTTTTTGGAGAACATTACTTGTCGCCGAATTGTTTATGCGTGCATCGGGATGAGTACCGGTTCGTTCAACTTTGCTTTCGTTGGAGAGTACCGTGCGTCAGGATGAGTCTCGATTCGTTTAACTTTGCTTTCATTGGAGAGTACTGTGCGTTTCATGGGCTTATCGCTCAATCCCCGATTTCAGAGATTGTTTCTTAGTAACGTCGACCTGCTCTGAGCTGTTTTTGTTATTTGTGGTATGGTACGACTTCGAGGGCTTTACTCGGTCATTGCTTGCGAGATGGTACGGTACGAAACATTTTCATGGTGTGTTTGGTAGCATTCGTTCCTTGTTCGTGTACCTGTGATAAGGCTCGTGTTCCTATTCTGAACCAAAAAAGAGAGTGTGATAAGTTAAACCCAAACGAAATTGCCTGTTACCTTGGCCTGGTAAGTTTGTAAAAAGGGGGAAAGGCGTTGTAGGGTCGCTCGCTTCGCCCTGTGCTCGAATGGCGGTTTCAGATTTGGCAGCCATGTTTGGCTTCGTCGTTAATCATGTCTAAGCTGCTCGTGGTAGGGCTTACCTTGCCCGTTGGGATATCGAGACCGAGTCCCAATTTGATCCCACCCGATATGTGCAAACAATAAGGGAAACATGTCATACTTTGTTCATAAATCACATAGTGCGTGTGGGTACGAAAATAAGGCAGGATACGCCTGTTATTTCAAAGAATCACATAGTAGGCTATCGTCCCTTCCTAAGAGGTGGGAGTACAAGCCGATATATAAGGTGAATACGTCAAATAGGATTGCGATCATTCCGAGTGCGCAGTGACCGCGACCCTACTTTAAACATGCATAGGACGTGCCAAACCCATCGCTACAGATGAGGCGTGGGTTTTGCATAGACATCAGACATAATTTTGATTTCAAGTAGAGAGCTGACCTAGATTGGTTCGGTTATCTCAAAAGCTTATCTATCACTTTTTTGAGTTGGTGTTTCACCGAGATGTGAGGCTATGACAGTGTGGAAGTGATACTTGGCCAATTTTAGATCTAAAGGAAACTAAAAATTTGGCTAAGAAATTCCCACAGACGGTGCCAAATTGTTTGACCAAAAAGTGTTAAACTAATTAATGATAAAATAAAGAATAAATCTTAGCCAATGATAATTTACTCTAGATCTAAGTGCATTGAATAAGAGAATGAGATATAATCAAACTTATAGCCATATTTGAGATCATTAAAAGACATCAAGTATAAACAATAAGCTTACATTCTCGATATATCATCCCGTAATGTGGAGATAAAAATGGAAAAGATGGAATGCTATTGGCAGTAACGGGATCTAGCTTCCTTGATTCAATAATCACGATTACAGATATTTGTATTTGTTATCTAAGCCTTTTCTTGGTTTTCTGCTATTCTCCTTTTTCCAGGAGAAAAGCCCCATTTTCTTATCTTCTTGCCTCCTATATATATTATCAGTATTCTCTTTTGTCCATCGGTCCTTAACCAGAATGCCTTCATCCCTTGACTGTCCTTCACGACGCCTCCCTCAAATATCACGATATTTACTTCACCAAAGAGGCTTTTTGATGGCTCGATATCGGCAGTGGCCGAAGTGTTCGTTGTTATTACATCCTGTGGATACGACCACAGCTTAATCGACCTCTTACTATTCCTATTAGTGCTAATCCACGTGTGGTCAAATTTTGACTCATACATCTTTATCCTTCTGACTTTCATGATCTTTACCTTTGCATTACTAGGTGGGTGTTTTCTATTAATTGAATTAGCAAAAGTTAGTACTATATTTATAATATCAAAGCTCATTTATTTTTATAATCAATGAAAATAATTAAAACATTTTTAATTTCTACCTAATTAATGACGATAGTTCTCATCATGTTCTTTAATTAAATTTATAATGTCAAACATTTTTAATGCTTATGATCATTCATTAAAATTCATTACTCAATGGATTGTTTAAAACTTTTTCAAAAAAAAAAGGCAGTTAGAGGTGTTAGTGGTTTTATTGTAACTTATTGAAAAATAAATTTGTGAATAAATTAAAAAAGATGAAGTAAGCAAAAGAATCTTCATTTTGTTTGATTTTAATTGTTTTTGTTAATGAATCATCAACTCTTCATTAAATGTTTTAACTCATACAGAGTTGACAGTTGGGCAATGTTGGCTTTTCGTTTACAAAAATTGGGATCTTGTACAAGTGACGATGATTGTCAGATTCACTCTAACAAATATCATGATCGTGCAGTTTATGTTTAGGATCAATGTTAACCAGTTAATTACAAGTTGTTATTACTTTATTTTCGATGTTATTTTATTTAGAATGATTATTATAAAAATTACATGTTATCATAAGTAGACTTAACGTAATGGTGATAATTAAAGAGAAAATTTAGAATAAAATGTGATTTTTGTCAGTCTTTCATAAACCTTATAATACCAAGGAAGATTTATTTTCATACACTAAAATTTATCCACTAAATTTCTCCATTTCATAATAATAAAACATTATACGCATCATAGTTCAAATCTTAATTTGTTACGATAAATTGCAATAAAAGGCACAAAAATAAACACAAGATATAGAGATGAAGAAAGATTGTTACATAATTAAGGGGGTTCGGTTGATATATGATTTACTATATGATACGATTAAAAAATTATTGTAATGAAAAACGATTAAAACAATCTCATGAACAACTCTTGAGCTTTAGTTTCTGCAGTAAGCTCGCATAACTCCTTTTGTCGTACGACTCATCCGCAGATAAGAGTTTGCGCAAAAGAATATATATTCATAGTTCAAGTTAGATGTACTTTGGAAAAGATATTTATACAATCATGTCACTTTAAAATTATTACATTTGGGTACGCGCAATGCGCGTGTACCCCATCTTAATGAATAAAAATTTATTTAAAATTTACATTAATATTATGTGAAAAATTATATTTGAATTATTCAAAAAAAAAAAATTGTATGTCTAGTTTTATCCATTGACTATCTTAAAATAATTTTCATAAAGTATTACTATAAGATATATGTAGCTTTCGTATCAAAGAAATATTATTTAAAATACTTAGTTATAAAATTAACTTTAAAATCACAAAAATATTATTTAAAATATGTCTTAGCTATAAAATTAACATTTAAAATCTTGAAAATAATGAATATTAATCTTGTTTAGCTAACTCAACAAGGGAAGAACCCTGACCCAGAAATCCTCATTAACCTAACTACAATAATTGCACACAATAATATTATAGTCCTTCTAAGACCTTTATACTTATTTGAGGAAATAACTCAAAAAAACAAGCTTGAATGTTACGAGTCTACACAATTTTAGCTTCTAAGAATATATAGAGATATCTTTAACATAAGAAACATCAAAATTATGAGCACGTTAAATAACATCTTTAAGCTTCTTTCCTATAAAAATGTATGTTAATTATCGTTTCTTCTATATTAAAATATCTCACAAAAACTACTAATTACAAATTTATTTCTAGACCTAACAATAAATACATTACTTGAAATGAGTATTATTATGGTAGGTCAAAGCCAAGGAAAAGAGCATCTTGTAGGAGTGAGGAATTTGCCACTGGGACAGGGAAAAGCAACTTGTAAAATCCAACAAAGAAATTCGGCAACCATTTATAGTACGAGGTAATGATTCTGGTTTGATACTAACGAGGTGAAAAAAGAAGGATTATTGTATTTTACAAGGGAAAAGGCCATTATTACCCCTATAGCATTTAAGCACGTTTCTTTCTCCCTCGTTATACTATACGTTCAATCTCCACCCTGTCGTTAATAAAGCTTATGCAATTACCCCTAATCCTAACGCCTCGTCGATGTGGCAGCTGACCCCCTCTCTTTTTTCCAAATCAGCTGCCAAATCAGCTGCCAACTCGGACTTCCACTAATTTTTAATCCCCAAACCCAACGACCAAATCAAATTGACCAAATCAGATAATCCTTAAATTTATCTTGTGTTATTTTTTATTTTTAAGATAAAGGAAATTTTGTGGGTCCCACTTAATTTTAAACTTTTTAACTCTTTCTTTTTCTTCTCCCTTTCTCCTCTGTTTCCGATGTTATCATCTTCTCCGTCGAATTCAAAATTCAACCAATCAACTTTGATTTCTATAGCAAATTCATATCCAATTATTTTTATCATGTCTATAAAGAGTGGGGCTTCACATCAAAATTTTGATTGATGTTGTTTTCATAAAAAGTACAAGATCGTAATGGTAGGATTGAAAAATGCCAGAAACCTCCGTCGCCGCCCATGACAGACCCTTCAAGATTTTGAGATTGGTAGGAGGCATTTCTGCCACAAACAAAGGTTAAGATAAAGAAAATTCACCGATAATTTTTTGGCCAAATCTGAGAGTGCTTCTTCACCGACGGGCATTTTTCCGGCAAGACCATCAAAGATAGAAAAAATTACTGGCCTGTCAATATATATACACTGCTTTGAAAAGTCAACAGGCAATATTGTTCAATATTGACAGTTTCAACCATTAACAATTTAACTTATTGTCTCCCCTCATCGCATCTTTTCGACGAACCCGCCGGATAAGAAGAAGAAGATTAATGGCCTATCACCTTTGGGATGAATAGTAATTAGTAGTCCTGGCATTTTCTACCCATTCAGAAAAAACTCACTCTTTTTCTAATTTCATTATCATGAACTTAAACAATCCTTGATAGATTTCGAAAGATTTCAGCTTGGTAGGCTATGGCGTTAGAGAAGCAGAAGAACTGATGTTGAAAAAAGAAGAAAGAGAAAAGTAAAAGAAAAAGGAAAAAGGAATTATAATAATTTATTGGGTAGTGAATTTATAAAAATGCTGACATGTATTATTACGTGGTAATTTATTTGCGGGTTCTGGGTGCCACAGTGTCAAAACGTTAGGGTTAGAGGTATTTTGCTTACTTTGTTAACGGTAGGGTGGAGATTAAATGTATAATATAACGAGGGAGAAACATGCTTGAATGCCAATAGTACAGGGGAAATAATGACCTTTTTTCCTATTTTATATTGGAGTAATTTGATTTGGATAAAGATACAATCTCTGAATTTAAATATAGGAGTTGATAATGACTCTAAAAGTAGTAACAAGATACTTATCAAATTGTGTCCCACCGTATTTCCTTTGTAATATGTTACCTTTTTGACTAATAACAAATATTGTACGATAGAACTTAGAGGGTGTTTGGCTAAGCTTATAAGCTGATTAAACTGGCTTATAAGCATTTTTTGGCTTATCTACGCGTTTGGTAAAATTAAAAGTGCTTATAAGTTAAGTGCTTATAAGTCAAAAATAAGCCAAAAGCCATAAGCTGGTCTCCCCCAACTTATCAAATTTCAACTTATAAGCACTTTAGGTTTGACCAAAATATTTACTATTCTATTCCTAAAATACTTCTTTTTAAAACAAAACTCTTCGTATACTCGGTTCTTCAGCTGCTTATTATTAATTTCAGCACTTTTATACAAATACGTAACTGCTTATTTTTTAAATCAGCTTCCGCACTTAAAAGTGCTTTTCTGCACCTAATGCTTATCAGCTACTCTAAATCAGCTAAGCCAAACGAGCTCTTAAAGGTGCTTTGGTTAATGTACTTTAGAAAGTGCTTTGGACGGAAAGAAAGTATAGGTGTTTACTTACAATTTTAAAATAAGCTAATTTTAGAAATTTGACCAAACAAGCTATTAGATATAGATTGCAACATCTAAATTGTTCGTTCTACTTTAGTCAATCAATCGAAGAAAATAAAAGGAATAAAAAAGCAAAATTCTCGATGAAATTTGAATCTTTAACTTATAAAACGGTGTAAGGTGGATTTGTTATAAGTAATTCAAATATCTTGGTAAGTGCAGATGCAGTTGGTCCACTGGATGACTGGGATGGGAAGTGCACCAACGATCATGCAAGCTTTGAAATGTATCGACGAAGAGAAATCAGTAGAGGTAGATGCTAAAACTGCAGCGAGGAAGTTGAAATTCTCAGTCGAGCAAAAACTACTCAATTCGAGCCGACTCTGGTTGACAATGTGGTAAAAGGAAATAGAGCTTTGCAACAACGGATGAAATTGGAGTACTATCCATCAGTAATGAAGGAATGAGGGAAGATTGTTCGATTGAATCGAGCTGAGGTAGTAGAGCAAACCTAAAAATGGAAGGAAACATTAATTGGGTATGTTTTGGGTAGAAATCCCTCTTTTAAAGATATGCTAAAGTTTATGTATGAGGTGAGGAGTTTTATCACTGCACCTTAACTGTTTTTACATGACGATGGGTATTTTATTTTTTGATTTAATTCTGAAGAAGATAAGAACACTCTTATACAGCAAGGCCCATATACATACCATAATAGACCCATGATTTTGAAGCAACAGGAACCAAATTTTCAGATGAGTAAAGAGCTAAATCGAACAATACCAATATGGGATATATTACTAGGATTACCTATACAATTCTAGACAGAGGAGAATTTGGGCCGGATAGCCAGCTACTTAGGAAAACCTATATGCTCAGATAGACTTACAGCTGAACGGGAAAGGGTGTCCTTTGCACGTATGCTGGTGGAGATGGATGTATCACAAGAATTACCTGATACAATGCTCATTGAGAAAGAGGATGGTCACTATAGAGAACAATCACTGGAATATGAATGGAAACCCGCTTCTTGTGAGGAATATTGTCAAATAAGGCATCATGATGAGAAATATGGGAAAGCAGTAAAGAAGAAAACAAGTGATGGCTATGTGGAAAAGATTGGAAAACAGAAACAAAGGCAGGGGAAAGAGTTTAAGAATCAGATAAAAAAGCAATGGAGGGTAAAACATGTTGCCGAGCAAGTACCAGTGCAGAAGGAACAAAAAGAATAAATACAGGAACAAGAAGGTGGTCGACTGAGTGAGCAACCAGCAATACAGAAGGAGCAGATTCCTAAGCTAGTATAAACAACAGGTCAATCCAGAGAAAATGATTGACCAGGAAATGGAGATGCAACCAGTTCAGAAGTCCAGAGGCAAACAGAAGATGAAAGCTAAAAAATTACACAGTTGAAGGGAGCATTAACTGAGAAAGAATTTGTGAAAATGCTGAATAGAAATAGATATAGTCCACTGTCAATACAAGAGGATAGCAACACTGGAAGGGTGACTGAATAGATTAGCCTCAAAGAGGAGAATCCACCATGATCTTGAGCTCTTGGAATGTAAGGGGGCTAAATAAGCCCTATAAGCAAAAAGAGCTCAAGGCCTTTTTTGCTTACTTTACTAGGATGCCTTGAGACAAGAATAAAATCTAGAAGTGTTAATAAAGTTAAAGGAAGTTTAACAAGGACTGAAAAGTGCATTCAGATGAAGCTATTACAAACAATGGGAGAATCTGGCTATTTTGGAAGGACAGTATGGTACAGGTACATATTATTGGTGCTACTCCCCAATTGTTACATTGTCGGGTGAAGGATAAGAGATCAAGCTTCCTAGGCTACATCACATTTGTTTATGGGAAGAACAAAATCAATAAAAGAAGGGAATTGTGGGAGCAACTAACACAAATTCATAGCACTATGTAGGAGGCTTGGCTAGTTATTGGAGAGTTCAACAATGTTTTATATGTTCATGATCGACTCAATGGTCAACTAGTACATCAAGATGAAATGGTGGAATTTCAAGAATGTCTAAGGGATATTGGACTGGGGCAATTGGACAGAAAAGGGTGCCAGTGGTCACGGTGTAATAAAAGAGATGCAGAAGATAGAATATACAGTAATATTGACTGGGCATTTGGAAATGCTTCTTGGATAACTCACTATAGTAGTCTTCAAGTAGTTTTTGAATTGCAGGAGTCTTGGATCATTCTCCTATCATTATCAACCTGAGGTAACTAAAAATCATTTGCCAAAACTATTCAGATTATATAATGTGTTGCTTAATCAGAAGGAGTTTGAAGAAGCTGTTAATGAGGTAGGGAAGCAAAACATTTAGGGATACATTATGTTCTCAATTTGGAAGAAATTGTAAATGTTAAAGGATAAGACAAAGCACATGAATAAAGAAATGACTTCATTATAGAAAAAGATTGGGCAGATCAGGGAACGGTTGAAGAGTGTTCAAGGAGAAATTGATGAAGACCCATTCAACAGTCAATTAATAGCTAAAGAAAAGGAATTGTTAATGCAGATTGAAAAATGGGAAGGAGTTAATGAACAGGTTTTGAGGCAAATATCCAGAGCAATGTGGATAAAGGCAGGGGATCAAATTTCTAAATTCTTTTATGCTCATTTGAAGGCCAGACAATCGAGGTATAGAATTTTATCCATATTCAATGACCATAAAATGACTGATCATGTTCTAATAGAACAAGAGTTTAGAGGATTCTTCCAAACACACTTGGGCACATAAGCTAATGAATTATCTTGAATTGATATTGAAATAGCTAGAGATGGTCACTGTCTTACTAAGGAGTAACAACAACTTCTCATTGCACAAGTAACAGAGGAGAAAATTGATAAAGCTCTTAAAGAATTGCCAAATGATAAGGCCCAAGGAATAGATGGATTTCCAATGGAATTTTTCAAGACCTACTGGAATATAATTGGAGTAGAGGTTAAAAAGGCTATTTAAGAGTTTTTTACCAATGGAAAAATGCTGAGAAGTGTAAACTGTACCACAGTAACATTGGTACCAAAGGTTGCAAGCCCAAGATCTGCCAAGAAATTCAGACCTATAGCATGTTGTACTACCCTGTATAAGCTTATATTAAAGATTATTTCATCCAAGTTGAAATTGGTAGTAGACTCTATCGTGGACCTGCTCAATCAACATTTATAGAATGGAGGAACATACTGGATAATGTCATTATTGCATATAAATTGGTCAAAGGATACACTCAGAACGGGGTCTCACCAAGATATTGCATTAAAGTAGATATAAGGAAAGCTTATGACTCAGTAGAGTGGCCTTTTTAAAGGATGATAATGCTTGAGTTTGGAATGCCTGTGAGGTTTGTACAGTTGATAATGGAGTGTGTGACAACAGTTAGCTATTCCTTATTATTGAATGGGGGACTAACAAAAAAGTTCCAAGCAAAAAAGGGGTTAAGACAAGGAGACCCCATATCTCCTTACTTGGTTGTATTGGTGATAGAATATCTAAATAGGTCGTTAAAGAAGTTGAAACAGGATCCAGATTTTAACTATCACCCAAGATGTTCCAGAAATCATATAACACCCATTTGTTTTGCTAATGATTTGATCATATGTTGTAGAGCAGATAACTTTGCTACTGGAAAGATTCACTCACTTCTCTAAGGTTTCAGGGCTCAAGGCTAACATAGAAAAGAGTGCATTGTATATTGTTGGGGTACCTGGAGAATTTAAAGAGAAGATAATAGAGGAAATGCAATTCACTTTAGGAGAACTACCATTCAAGTACCTAGGAGTGCCACTGTCCTCTAAGAAGTTGTCTGTTCAGCAATGGATGCCACTGATTGAAAAGATCACTACAAGAATCAATTGTTGGATAACTAAATTTCTATCTTATAGTGGGAGACTCCAGCTACTCAAAAATATAATTTTTGAAATGTAAACATACTGGGTACATGTGTTTCTACTACCTAAGAAGATCATCAAGATAATAGTCACAACATGTAGAACCTTCCTATGGACTGGAAGTAATGAACACATCTAGGAGGGACTTAATAGCTTGGAAAACCATATGTATGCTAATGTCAGCAGGTGGACTTAATATTCTGGATATCTATTGCTGGAACAAGGCTGCATTATGCAAGTTACTATGGGCTATAACTGCAAAGAAGGATATTTTATGGATTCACAACTTCTATGTAAAGAACAGAAGAGTTGAGAACACGAGTACTCTAAAGCAAGCCTGTTGGCTTATAAGGAAGATATTTGATGCTAGGGATTGGTTCAGTCAAAACAGTCCCACTGATGATCTGAATAGCGACTGCAAGAAGGAAAAATTCAGCATTAAGAAGTTATACATTGGATCAAGACCTCAATATCATAAGTGTCCCTGGAAAAGACTAACTATAACATTTAAAGTACTGCCTAAGCACCAGTTGATTCTTTGGTTGGCATTACACAGAAGGTTAGACATAATAGAGAGACTACATAAATGGGGGATTTCATGTCAAAAGAGTGTGTATTGTGTCAAAAGAATATTGAGGAAACAAGAGAGCATTTGTAGTTTGAATGTGAGCACTCCAGAATCGTTTGGGCTAAAGTGTTGCAATGAACAGGAATAAAACACCAGATAGAAAGTTGCGATGAGGAGATCGATTGGATAACAAAAAGAGCTGCAAACAGAGTCAAGGGAGAGATATTAGTATTCTTATTTGCAGCAGTGGTATACAATGTATGGGCTGAGAAAAATAATAGAAGATTTCAAGGGAAAGTGACAACATACAACAAGAGAATTAAAGAGATTGTACTGGATCTGCGCATTCGAGGGCAGACAGAAGCTAAATGGAAAAAGGAATTAGAAAGGCTAAATAGTTATCCTAGCTAGTTAAGTCAAAGTTCTGAAATTAGAAGCTAGGTACTATTAGCAGAACAAAATATTTTTGTTTTGATCAATTTTTGGATATTTTGATCCTTGATAAGTTTTTTTTTATTAGAGGTGATGTACAGTGGTGGAGCCAAGATTTATACAAGAGGGTGTCAAAATCTAAATAAGAAGCCAAGAAAAATAGAAATAATGGTGTGATAGGGAATTAACTTGCAACCTTCCGTCACTTTTGACACCCCTTGACCATTACACTGGGAGTTTATCTTGTTTCAAGGGTTGTCAACCCATTGTATATATTTAATTTTTTTTTAAAAATACCTATCTATACAGTGTTATTTTTGGCGAAAGGGTGTCAGTTGACACCCCTCGGACAAGGGTAGCTCCGCCCCTGGTGATGTATAGGATCTAGCTCTAGAATCTACACGAGCTAGTGAGATATAAATATTATACTTGGTTAAATAAAATTTGATATTTTAACCCAAAAAAATTCAAATATCTTGGTCTTGTATCCGAAGAAAGCTATTTTATAAAAAAAGAAGTACTTTACATAACTGTCACAGTTTAAAAGAAATATAATAATTGTTTGGCATAAAATTTAATATTACAGATATGGTAGGAAAATATTTATATTTGTAGCACACATTTCCATTAAAATAGGAATATTAACTATTAATCCCTAAACATAAGAAATTTGAATGGAAAGTTAATAATTATTTGTACAAAAATCATGTCTTTTTTTCTCTTTTTATCTATTAGCTTTCCTTCTTTTTCTTCATTTTCTTAGTTTTGTTTTCTACCGAAGCCAATATATTTTTTAAATTTGTTCTATTCATTTCATTTTTAATTATCTTTCTTAAGTTTTTCTCTTACTTCTTTCTTCCTTTCTTAATATAAAGCTCTTATTTTGATAATAATATACGTTA
>MU664745.1:3902-23354 GCA_026770625.1 Nicotiana glauca
GGGCATCCAGTCCAAAGTGCATGTCATGTTCATTGAAGTCAGCATATTCCTCCAGATAAGTCCTTTCTTATTCTTCCCCTGAAAGGGACGCTTCTTGATTAATTTGTAATGCTTATTTGTTCACCTACTTGTTTTCTTTTGTACTTTTATTTTTGAGTTCCTTTCAGTTTAATTCTATCAAAGCAAAGCAAAGAAAATGCTACAAAATTGGTTACAATTTCCCTGTTATATGAAGCAAAATATTTCTAGGCATAAATAGTATGGGCAAAGCCATGAAGCCGACTTTGATATTCCTTGTCAGGCAAGGGGTTTGAAGGACTTAGCAATATTTCAAGGGTCAACAAAATTTACTCATCAGAAGTTGTTTTGAGGAACAAGGTTGTTTGCACCATAGACACAGTTGGTGATAAGCGCAAAATAGTCAGGTGTTGATGTTGAGAAAGAAGATCTTCAGAAAGTAAAGTCAGAATCTCCCGGCAATTCGTACAATCATGGACAGGGTCGGGTTTTCCTAACAAGTGTAATGGACGCAAGGACAAGTCGCCCAAGAAATCAAGGCCACAAACTGACCACCATTTTAAAACTAACGAATCTTTCTTTGTTTAGAACAGGAACAGAATAGTTTTGTGAAACGGTTCGTGGAAAGACGAACACCACCAAGTGAAGTTCTCAAATCCATGATTTCCTTCCAATATGCACGTAACCATGTTATTTTTATTTTCATTATAGGGGATCAACACCCTATCTTCAACACAAGGTACTACATCCCCTAGCTGCATTATTTTCTACATGGGGTACGACATCCCCTAGTAGCATTTCAGAGTACCACGAGCCTCATTTTATTGCCAACACAGGGTACTACATTCCCTGGTTGCCTTACTTCTTGTTGCAAACATAGGGTACGACATCCCCTAGTTGCATTTCAGAGTGTTACGTGCCTCATCTTATTTCTAACACAGGGTACTACATCCCCTGGTTGCCTTACTTCTTGTTGCAAACATAGGGTACAACATCCCCTAGTTGCATTTCAGAGTGCTACGTGCCTCATCTTATTGCCGACACATGGTACTACATCCCTTGGTCGCATTACTTTCTGCCTACATAGGGTATGACATCCCCTAGTAGATGCCACGGGACTTCCTTCTTGTTAACACAGGGTACTACATCCCTTATTATTTTAAAAAAAAATATACATGGTTTTGTTTTTATTTTAATTCTTTATTCTGCAATAGCAAAGATAGTTTCATGTGTTTTCAATAACTCACAAAAATTTCCTAGTGCAAACTGGGGAAAATTTTTTTTGTTCATTTTGTTTGTTTGTGTTGGCTTGTAGGTTTTTCTGCAAAGCATGGATTTGATGTGCAAAAATAAGATTTCAGTTCTTTCCAGAGAAAGTGGAACGTTTGATCTCAATACTAGCCGCAACCAACTTTGGCGTAATGCATGCGGAGACATATGGTCAAGATCTTTCTTCCCATCATCAGATCAAGAAACAAGCATGAAAGAATATTTCATAATCTGTTGCATCGAGAGCATCAAGTTTCAATCCAAAGTCACTGGGAGAAGCAAATCAAGAATAAAGACAAGACTCCAGATGGCATTTAGATAGGAATTTTGTAACTCTTAGATTTCAAGAGTATGTAATTTTCTTTTCATTTTGATGTAATAGTAGGAACCGCGGATCGGAACCTCGACGGAACCTCAGTGGACTCTCCATCTAAGTATAATCCATCACTCTTCTTTCTACTTGAACTACACGTGACCTGACTCCCTTATAACCCGGGATATGTAGGCTGCCTAAAACCAAGGCTCGGTCGCACCTTTTTCTTTTATCTTGTTTTCCTTTTCAAATGATAGTGATGTCAAAAATCAGTCACCTTGTTCATTTTTCTTTGCCTGAAAACTCTTCATGTTTCCAAGCAAAGAGGGGCATGTTGTGAACATCTAATTTTTGACCACACCCAAATTCTATACTAGTTTAGTGTAAATATTTCTTTTACGTCTAATCTTCATATTTTAAAACTTTTGTCTTACTCTTAATAGGTTTTATTTTAGAAAAATAAAATATATACTAACTATATATTCACATTCTTAGAGTATAAGTTTTACTCCTATTTTTAAATAAAAGAAAAATTTGAAAAAAAAAAAAGTCTAATTAGAATTTTAAATGTAAGCTATAGTATTTTTCTTACGATAATGTAAATATTTAATTTTCTTATGTATATAATATTTAAGTATAAGGTAGCTAACTAATATTTTACTATGCATTTTACTTTCTAATTTCTTCATTAATAAAGAATAAGTAAAAGTTATTAAATAATAATAATAATAATAAACAAATAATATAACAAAAAGGGATAAGTCTTGAAAGATTCAAAAAAGATTATCCCCACTCCAACTCCAACTCCAACTCTAACTTCATTCTCTCACTCCAACTCCAACTCTAACTCCCTCCACACATTTATATATATGAACACTCCTAAAAGATACAGGGGGATATACACAGCATGTACAAAATATACAGAGAATATACAAAATCGAGAAAAAAAAATCTTCAGAAATTCAGTAGAAAAGTTTTAGGGTTTTGAAGTTTTGGTTTCTTTCTTCTGAGATTTTCTATTTTCTGATTCAACAACTTTGTTCAAGAACGAAAAAAATACATAAACGTTTGTGATTTGAGTCGGTTTCCGGTTCGAGTTCCTTCATCGTATTGAGGTCCATTGCTAAACCTTGTTATTGATTAATTTGTAGTGATTCGTATTGTGTATTTTGATATAGAATGAATTTCTGCTGGGTTTTTAGTTTACATAATGACATGTGTGTGTTGTTTCCAATTTGTTTTTTTTCTATTACAATGTTTATGAATACATATTTGCTTTTCTTTGGCGTGAAATATGTGTGAACGAGATGAGTTTTCGCAGATGTTTGTTCTTATTTAGATGTTGAGTTTCTTTGTTAGTTTGATTAGCAAATTTCATACCCATGGGTTTTGGTTTTTTTTTTTTTTTCCGTCTAGTTTCCTCATCTTTTTGAGTTGCTCCCTTATACCATATGAACTTGGTGAACATTTTGCTGGTCGAATTGACATAAGAAAAAACAAATGATATAAAGTTCTTTATATTTTGTAGTCAGTCTATATGTTTTGGTACATCTGAGCTTCTAAAGCCTACCATATTTTTATTTTTATCCATTTTTCTTGGCCTTTACTAATCAAAGATTAATTGCTTGTATGGTCATTATAACTGCTTGTATCCATGTTGAGTTTCTTTAAGTTTCTAATTGATGTTGGTAACACCTTGCATTTCTAACAAACGTACAGCTTCTTTCATTCCTTACATGGGCATCCTATATGTTGTGTGATTTTGAATTCTTGCTTTCTTGGTTAATCACAAATCTGATTTCCAACGCTAAGTATCTGCCAAATTAATGTTATCCATTTTTGTGTAATAATGTAATTTTGGCTAAAAAATTTTGTGTGCATCCCCGCGTCTCGATACCTTCAAATTTAAAACAATTATGTATAACCATGTGTATATTCCGTACTTTGGTTTAACATTTAATTTCAACGAAGTACCTTGTGTGCATTCCACATCTTGGTAAACACAATTAATAAAAAATATAATATTTAATTCAGCGGTTATAAATAAGCCATAACCAATAAAATACAAGAATAGCTAAAAATTGATTTAAGCCTTATATGTGTCAATAAAGCGACTGTGCTAGAACCACGGGACTCGAGGGGTGCCTTACACCTTCCCCTCGGTCAACAGAATTCCTTACTCAGACTTCTGTTTCGTAGACCATAGTTAAGAGTCAAACCGTCCTTTTGAAAGGGGATTCAAATAAAAGGTGACTTGGAACACCAAAACTCGATTCCAAGTGGCGGCTCTAAATAATAAATAATGCCTTTTCAAAACGTCACTTTAATTGGAAAAACTCTTCTAACTCAACCTCGTAATAGGGTTGTGTGAAAAAAGGAGGTGTGACATACACAGCAATAGAGACTGCTGTTATGCTCACAAAATCAACAAGAATACACAACATATGACGGTGACATAGAGGTTATGATTCCAGGGAATCGAGTTTGAGTCATAGACAGTAATACTTAATATTGTCATGCGTCAAACAAACCATTAGCATCAAACACGTTTAGGATGCATAGTAGATGCAAAACAGGCAGAAGGAAATTACAACATGCTAAAATAAGTACTGAACTAAACATTAGCAGTAGGCAGACAAGAAGGTAAAAATACTAAGTAAACATATTGTTGTGATTGCTGAAAATCTTAATCAGAACATACCAGTTTCAAATATCAAGATACAGTAAAAGCAAGTAGCAGGACTTGAAAGCATGCCACAGTTGAAGTAGTAAAGCAGGAGAGAAATGTTTTTGAGTGTAACTGATTTTTAAGAACTTAGAGTGTTCGTGTGTGTTTGTTAATGAAAAAGCCGGGTATTTATAGTTTGAAAATCGATAGAAAGTAAGGCAAGAAAATAATTATGGAACTGTGTATCAATTAAAAATAAATCAGTATCAAAGACTTCATTTAATCAAGGAGTTAAAACCAAATGGTAGTGGACAGAAAAAATTTAAGGAAAGAAATTAAGTAAGCATCTTGTGCAAAGTAGACAATTAGGGGCAAATACATAGGGGCTTAATTATGGGAAGAATCTTTGAAATACTCAGTTAACCAAATAAGGTACACAATAACCCATCAACACATAGTAAATCAAGGAGTCAGGGATTCGAAATTATTGGTTCTTGAATAAACAAATAAACCAAGTCAGAAATAGGAGAATCGAAAGGCTAAGGAAAGATTTCAAATCAACCCAAGAAACAGGAAAATCAGTAAACAAGGAAATAATCAATCAAACTTACACGAGGAGGTCTGAAATTGGTCCGCAATTAAGGGTTATTTTAAGAGGTAAGTTTAGCCTATAAAGAGTGCATACACATTAAGCATGCAAGGTTGAATCTATGACAAAGAGAAGTGTCATGCAATCACAAAATCATTAAATAGTGGACTATAGGAACATGGTAGTCACCTCAGTAACAGAGAAGATGGAGTATCAAATAGCATGCAAAAGGGGTCAAGTAAAATATCTTATAGAGTTTAGTAGGAAGTCAGAATCATACAAAGAAATAAAAGTTGAAACAAAGATTTCGAAGCTCAGTCGAGCAGTAGATGAAATAACTTCAGAAACTCGAATAGGTCCAGAGGAATTAGGGTTTTGAAACCAAACGAACTCATAGATGAGGAACAAATAAATCACACAGCAGATAGTCCCAAAATTCGAATGAACCCAAAGTTTAAGGGTTCTTACCATCAATCGAGTCACAGAGATGAAAAATAAGTAAATCAGATAGGACACTAACAAAATAAATTCAGAAAATCTCAAAAAGAAACAAAGACCTTTAACATGCACATTCCAGTAGAAGAAGAACATAAAAACAAACATGAAAAATTAGAGAAAGATTCGAAAATAACTTTAAAACCCCTAAATCGGAAAAGATAAAGGTTCTGAAGATAAAGCTTTGAAAGAAACCTTGAGAAAACGTTTAGGAGTTCAGAGAAAACACATATCTAAAATGAATCTTAAAAGAATCGGAAGAACCTCGAAGGTTAGGGTTTTGGAAGAACCCAGATGGTGAGAAAGGCTTGGAAGGTCATTGATCTGTGCAGGAAAAGCCAAGAGTCAGGCTTGAATAGCCATGGACGGCCGGAACAAGGTCAAAGATGGCTGGAAACAGCCATAGAACTGAAAGCATCCGAGGTCTGGACCATGCTTCTTCAAAGTATGGTCTTGAAACCTTATTAATCGAGCATGTATGAGTTATAGGAGGCAGATACAGGCCTTTAATGGCTTTGGAAGCCATTGATTCAGGTGATTTTAGGGTGGTGATTAAAGGCGGCGACTAGGGTTGGAGAGTAGTTTGAGAGGGAATTAGAAAGAGGGGGAATTCTGTCACGACCCGGATTTCCCACTACCAGGAGTCGTGATGGCGCCTACTGTCGGAGCTAGGCAAGACGAACATTTAGGAACACATCACCGATTTCGTTTAAACAATATAGTAACGGAAACTTTTAAATAAAGCGGAAGACTTAAAAAAATGTTTAAATAACTGAAACACGAAACTCCAAATTACACTTCTACCTAGTATCTGGTGTCATTACTCACAGACTACTATACAATACTGAAATAAGGATCTGAAAGAAATACATATAACTGTTTGTCCCGAACACATGGGACAACAAAATAAAGTATGGATAGAGAAGACACCGGGCCTGCGGACGCCGGCAAGCTACCTCGGTGTCTGGCGGATCTGAATGCTAACACCCGCACCACTGCTGCTACTGCGGTCCGAATCCTGTATCTGCGCAAAAGAGCGCAGAGTGTAGAATCAGCACAACCGACCCCATGTGCTGGTAAGTGCCTGGCCTAACCCCGGCGAAGTAGTGACGAGGCTAGACAGGACCTATCACAATTAACCTGTATAGATATACGTGCAATAACAGGAAATACACGAATTTAAACAACTAAGAGGGAGGGGAACATGTTGTGGGGTACGACAGTTTAAATATAGAAACCATCGGGTAAGAAATGAAACCGTACAATAACAACTGATAAGGAAAACACAGGAAAGCCCTACATACAAAAAACAATATACTTGATCCATACTCCGTTGCGGCGTGCAACCCGATCCTCAACAATCAATACCGTTGCGACGTGCAACCTGACCCTCCAATTATATGTTGGTTAGTGCTGCGATGTGCAACCCGACACTTCTGATTTTATATTTATTAGTGCTGTGGCGTGCAATCCGACCCTTCCGATATAATTTCTCACTCAACAGCAACAACAAAAGAGGCAAGGAAGTAATGAATAGTGGAAGAAATCCACGCAAGGAAATTAATCCATCCAATTAGATCCCATCAAGGGAGCAATATCAACAACTAATTCAACAAAATATCATGGCAGGGAAAATACCCAATAACTACACGTCCCGGCAAGGGAGGATACAATAAATACTTTAATCCCGGCAAGGGAATAATCACAACACTTCCTCTCTTAATTACTTATTTCTCGAGTATCAATTTCTAGTCCGAGTCAATGCTCCAAATGACAAACCAATCACAAACCTTCCTCATCTATTCACGTTATTTTAAGCTTATCAATTAATCAAGAAGGTGCATCACGAAATCCGAATCAATCACAAATAAGACTCATGGTCATGCTAGACTCAGGTGCATAGATAACTGTCACCATGACTATACACCGACTTCACATAGCACGTAACAAATAATATCATAATCCTATTCCCTCAAGCCAAAGTTAGAACAAACACTTACCTCGGTCCAAAGAATAGCAATCAACTCTCCAATACCGCCTTTCCTTTACAATCTGACTCCGAAACAATGATATCTATGCATAATTAATTCAACAATATCAATAAAGACTCAAAAACCATCACCCTATAGCCTAGAAATGAAGTTCCTAACATTATTTCAAAAATACCAAAATCCGAAACCGGACCCACATGGTCCAAACATGAGGCTCGGACCAAAACTCAATCACCCATAACCCCACGAGTTCAAATATGAAATTTATTTCAAGATTCGACCCCAAATTGAGGTTGAATCACCCAAAATTCCCCAAGCCCTAGTTCTACCCAAAACCCCCCATTTTCTACCTTGAATTCATGATTTAGGGCTAGGAAATTAATATTTAGATGAAAGAATTAGGAGATAATATGGAGGAAGAGAAGCTAGAAAATCGCCTATGGAGAGTGAAGGAAAAGGGTCCGTGTGAAAAATGGCTAAAATCCCAAAGTAGGTTCTGTTTTTATAACTCAAAATCACTGGGTGAAATTAACCTACGCGTTCGCGACAGTAGGGTCGCGTTCGCGATGAACAGATGTTGGCAACCATCGCGCTCGCGGACAAGGCATGCGAACGCGAAGAGGAAAATATAGGGGGCCCAAAGATTGGTCTACGCGAATGCGTTTGGAATCACGCGAACGCGATGAAGAGGGAACTGACACTATGCGATCGCGAGGACGAGTTCGCGAATGCGAAGTAGGGGAACACTAAGGCACTGCGAACGCGAGCCTGGGGGCGCATTTGTGAAGAACAAAACCACTGTGTAAAAATGCAACAAAATCTGATATGTTTTTAAGTGCAAAACTATCCCGAACCACCTCCGAATCACTCCCGAGCCCTCGGGGCTCCCAACCAAACACACACACTAACTCAATAACATCCTACGAACTTAGTCGAGTGATCAAATCGCCAAAATAACATCAAAATCAAAGAATCAAACCCCAAAACTCATGCTTTTCATTTCAAAGTTCATAAACTTCCAACTTTAGCTATTTAGGTCCGAAACACGTCAAACGACGTCCGATTTCGACCGAATTTCACAGAAAACGCATATTTAAGACCTGTACCAGGCATCGAAACCAAAATACAAGCTCGATACCTATATTTTCTAACTCATTTTCATTTCCATTTTTCCTTAATAATTTCAGAAAATAATTTAACAGAAAAATTCTTTTACTCGGGTTCTGGACCTCAGATTTCGACTCCGGGCACATGCCCGAGTCCCATATTTTTCTACGGACCCTTCGGGACCGTCAAATCACGGATCCGGATCCGTTTACCCAAAATGTTGACCAAAGTCAACTATATCAATATTAATACCAAAATTCTTCAAATTTTTCACAGAATTCACATATTTTAACATAAAAACTTTTTGGCTTCGCGCCCGGACTGCACACGCAAATCGAGGTAACCAAAAGCAAGGTTTCCAAGGCCTCGGAAGAGCAAAAAAAGGGAGAAATACGGTGATGACCCTTTGGGTCGTCACATTCTCCACCTCTAAAACAACCGTTCATCCTCGAACGGACAAAAGAAAGAAGTACCTGAGTCAGGAAATAGATGAGGGTAACGGCTCCACATATCAGACTTGGACTCCCAGGTCGATGCCTCAGGAGACTGACCTCTCCACTGAACATGCACTGAAGGAAAATTCTTCGACCTCAACTGTCGAACCTGCCGGTCTAGAATAGCTACCGGCTCCTTCTCGTAGGACAGATCCTTGTCCAACTGGACAGTGCTGAAATCTAACACGCGGGGGTGATACTTCCAGAGCATATATACATGAAACACTGGATGCACAGCTGACAAGCTAGGTGGCAAGGCAAGTCTATAAGCCACCTCTCCCACGCGATCAAGAATCTCAAATGGACCGATGAACCTAGGGCTAAGCTTGCCCTTCTTCCCGAATCTCATCACGTCCTTCATAGGCGATACACGGAGCAATACTCGCTCACCAACCATGAGAGCAACTTCCCTGACCTTGCGGTCTGCATAACTCTTCTGTCTGGACTGAGGTGTACGAAGTCTATCCTGAATAGTCCGGACCTTAGCCAAGGCCTCCTGAACCAAATCTGTACCCAATAACTGAGCCTCTCCCAGCTCAAACCATCCGACTATAGACCGATACCGCCTACCATACAGCGCCTCATACGGAGCCATCTGAATGTTGGACTGGTAGCTGTTGTTGTAGACAAACCCTGCTAACGGCAAAAACTAGCCCCACAAGCCTCCAAAATCAATAACACAGGCTCGGAGCATATCCTCAAGAGTCTGAATAGTCCTCTCGGACCGACCGTCCGTCTAGGGATGGAACGTTGTACTCAACTGAACCTGGGTGCCCAACTCGTGCTGAACCGCTCTCCAAAAATGCGAGGTAAACTATGGACACCGATCCGAAAGGTAAACTGTGGACCCCGATCCGAAATGATAGATATAGGCACCCTATGAAGGCAAACGATCTCTCTAATATAAATCTTGGCTAATCTCCCGGACGAATAGGTGGTGGCCACCGGAATGAAATGCGCTGACTTGGTCAGCCTATCAACAATAACCCAAACTGCATCAAACTTCTTCCGAGTCATCGGAAGACCAGTAACAAAATCCATGGTAATTCTCTCCCACTTCCACTCGGGAAGCTCAATCCTCTGAAATGAACCACCGGGCCTCCGATGCTCATACTTAACCAGCTGACAATTCAAACACCGAGTCACATATGCTACTATATCCTTCTTCATCCTACGCCACCAATAATGCTGCCTCAGATCCTGATACATCTTCACGGCGCCCGGGTGAATAGAATACCGAGAACTATGGGCTTCAGTTAAGATCAACTCTTGAATCCCATCAACATTGGGCACACATACTCGCCTCTGCAACCTCAAAACAGCATCATCTCCCAAGGTCACTTTCTGGACACCTCCACGCTGCACAGTGTCTCTCAGGACACACAAATGAGGATCATCAAACTGCCGGTCACGGATACGCTTCAATAATGAAGAACGAGCAACCGTGCACTAATGCCCTTCTAGGCTCAGAATATCTAACCTCACAAAACGATTGGCCAAGGCCTGAACAACCAAAGCAAGCGATCTCTGGCTGACTGGAATATAAGCAAAACTGCCCTTGCTGGCGGACTTCCTACTCAATGCATCGGCCACCACATTGGCCTTCCCCGGGTGATATAAGATAGTAACATCATAATCCTTCAGTAACTCAAACCACCTCCTCTGCCTCAAATTTAACTCTTTCTGTCTGAACAGATACTGAAGACTCTTGTGCCCAGTGTAATCCTCACACGTCACACCATATAAGTAATGCCTCCAAATCTTCAAGGCATGAACAATGGCTGCCAAATTAAGATCATGAACCGGATAATTTTTCTCGTGGATTTTAAACTGCCTTGAATCATAGGCAATGACTTTGCCATCCTGCATCAACACTGCACCAAGCCTAATACGGGAAGCATCACAATAGACCGTATATGGCCCTGAACCTGTGGGCAAAACCAAAATCGGTGCCGTAGTCAGAGCTATCTTGAGCTTTGAAAAGCTCGCCTCACACTCATCTGACCACCTGAACTGGGCACCCTTCTGGGTCAATCTGGTCATAGGGGCTGCAACGGATGAAAACCCCTCCACGAACCGACGGTAGTAACCTGCTAACCCCAAGAAACTCCGAATCTCTGTAGCTGAAGCTGGTCGAGGCCAGTTTTTGATTGCCTCTATCTTCTTTGGGTCTACCTGAATACCTTCTACTAATGCGACATGACCCAGGAATGCAACTGAACTCAACCAGAACTCGCACTTCGAGAACCTGGCATACAACTGACCATCCTTCAGAGTCTGAAGAATCACACTGAGGTGCTGCTCATGCTCCTCCTGACTGCGGGAGTATATAAGAATATCGTCAATGAAGACTATCACGAACAAGTCCAAATAAGGTCTGAACACTCGGTTCGTCAACTCCATGAACGTTGCTGGGCATTAGTCAATCCAAATGACATGACCAAAAACTCATAATGCCCATACCGAGTGCGAAATGCTGTCTTAGGGACATCAGACGCCCAAATCCTTAGCTGAAGGTAGCCAGATCTCAAGTCTATCTTTGAAAACACCTTCGAACCCTGAAGCTGGTCAATCAATTCATCAAT
Source organism: Nicotiana glauca (assembly GCA_026770625.1). Lineage (NCBI taxonomy): Eukaryota > Viridiplantae > Streptophyta > Magnoliopsida > Solanales > Solanaceae > Nicotiana > Nicotiana glauca. The sequence continues at coordinate 15,432 of MU664745.1, forward strand.
CTTCGGCAGTGGACACTTGTTCTTTACCGTCACCTTGTTCAATTGCTGGTAATCAATGTACATCCTCATCGATCCATCTTTTTCTTCACTAATAGCACCGGCGCACCCCAAGGAGAAACACTAGGCCTGATAAAACCCTTCTCTAGCAAGTCTTGCAACTGGTCCTTTAACTCTTTCAGATCTGGAGGGGCCATACGATACGGCGGGATAGAAATGGGCTACGTGCTTGGAGCCAGATCAATGCAAAAATCAATATCCCTGTCGGGCGGCATACCCGGCAGGTCTGAAAGGAAAACCTCTGGGAACTCTCGAATAATAGGAACTGAGTCAATAGAAGGAACCTTTGTGCTGGAATCGCGAACATAAGCCAAATAAGCTAAACACCCCCTTTCGACCATGCATTGAGCCTTAACATATGGAATAACACTGGCATGTCCTGGGGTCCCTCTCCACTCCAATTTGGGGTACATCTGGCAAAGCCAAGGTCACGGTCCTGGCATGACAATCCAAGGTCGTATGATACGGGGACAACCAATCCATCCCCAATATAACATCAAAATCCACCATGTCTAGAAGCAATAAATCAACCACACAGGAATGATACACCCGGTCGACTACTACAGAGTCGCCCACTGGTATGGATACATAAACAGGAACACCCAAAGCATCACAGGGCATAATCAGATAGGGTGCAAAATAGGATGATGCATACAATACGTAGACCAAGGGTAAATTAGCACTGAAGCATCTCTAATACAAATCAGAATTGTACCTGTAATGTCTGCACCTGAAAACTCAGCCTCTGGCCTAGCTGCTGGCTCGCCCCTACCTCTGGCGACCTAAACTCCACCTCTAAGACCTCTACCTCCACCTCTAACACCTCTAACACCGCCCCTAGCTGGCTGGGCAGGCTGTGGAACCCCCGGTGCCTGAATCATAACACGAGAACTCTGATGCTGGAAGCTGCCATAAACTCGAGGGCAATATCTGACGATGTGCCTCGGATTATCGCAAGCATGGCAAGACCTCGTCTGCTGCGGTTGAGCACCCCTCAACCTCGGGCAAACCCTCCTGTTGTGACCATACTCACCACACTCATAACATCTACACGAACGTTGCAACTGAGGAAACTGGGGCTGACCCGGTCGACCCGAACGACCACCTAAAGTACCCTGAATGACAGGGGAAGCTGACTGAAAGGGACTGGGAGCATGGCCTCTACCATAAGTACCTCTACCTCTTGACGAGGTAACACTGAATCTTCCTGCATGGTGGGGCCTCTTATCCGACCTACGTCCGCCTCCCTGTGGCAGAACCACCTCAACTCCACGACCCACATTGGCCGCCTCCTGAAACGTGGCCTCACTCCCGGCCTGAGCCGCTGCGCCTAGCTGACCTGCCACAGCTGGCTGAACCCCTGGAAGCAAACCCGCTCGAATGACGCTCTCCACTAAGCCCACCAGTCTGACCAAAGCGTCCTGAAGAACTGTGGTGGCTATGAACCCTTCTAGGACCTGAGCTGGGCCCGCCGGAGCTGCTGGAGCTGGAACCTCCTCCTCATAACCCGCTTTAAACTCTGCCTCTGGGACTGCTACTCGGGGCTCGGACTGCTACGCGGTAGAAGAAGAAACATGTGTTCTCTCCATCTGCGAAAGAACAGAGTAGAAAAAACAATCAGTGTTGGGAAACGGAATCGCACAACAAGAAAGAACAAAAGTGAAACTTTTCCTAACTCCGTAGCCTCTGAGGGATAAATACAGACGTCTCTGTATCAATCCCTCAGACTCTACCAAGTTTGTCCGTAAGTAGCGAGACCTATACAACCTAGAGCTTTGATACCAACTTGTCACGACCCGGATTTCCCACCATCGGGAGTCGTTATGGCGCCTACTGTCGGAGCTAGGCAAGCCGAACATTTAGGAACACATCACCAATTTCGTTTAAACAATATAGTAATGGAAACATTACAATAAAGCGGAAGACTTAAAAAAATATTTAAATAACTGAAAACTGAAATACAAAACTCCAAATTACACTTCTACCCAGTATCTGGTGTCACTACTCACAGACTACTATAGAATACTGAAATAAGGGTCTGAAAGAAATACATATAACCGTTTGTCCCGAACACATGGGACAACAGAATAAAGTAAGGATAGAGAAGACGCCGGGATTGCGGACGCCTGCAAGCTACCTCGGTGTCTCGCGAATCTGAATGCTAACACCCGTACCACTGCTGCTACTGCGGTCTGAATCCTGTATCTGCGTAGAAGAGCGTAGAGTGTAGAATCAGCACAACCGACCCCGTGTGCTGGTAAGTGCCTCGCCTAACCCCGACGAAGTAGTGACGAGGCTAGACAGGACCTATCACAATTAACCTGTACAGATTTACGTGCAATAACAAGAAATACACGAATTTAAACAACTAAGAGATAGGGGAACATGCTATGGGGTACAGATTAAATATAGAAACCATCGGGTAAGAAATGAAACCGTACAATAACTGATAAGGAAAACACAGGAAAGCCCTACAAACAAAAAAACAATATACTTGATCCATACTCCGTTGCGGCTTGCAACCCGATCCTCAACAATTAATATCGTTGCGACGTGTAACCCGACCCTCCAATTATATGTTGGTTAGTGCTGCGGCGTGCAACCCGACCCTTCCGATTTTATATTTGTTAGTGCTGCGGCATGCAACCCGACCCTTCTGATATAATTCCTCACTCAACAGCAACAACAAAAGAGGCAAGGAAGTAATGAATGATGAAAGAAATCCACGCAAGGGAATTAACCCATCCAATTAGATCCCGTCAGGGGAGCAATATCAACAACTAATTCAACAAAACATCACGGCAGGGAAAATACCCAATAACTACACGTCCCGGCAAGGGAGGATACAATAAATACTTTAATCCCGGCAAGGGAATAATTACAACACTTCCTCTTTTAATTACTTATTTCTCGAGTATCAATTTCTAGTCCGAGCCAATGCTCCAAATGACAAACCAATCACAAACCTTCCTCGGCTATTCACGTTATATTAAGCTTATCAAGTAATCAAGAAGGTGCATCACGAAATCCGAATCAATCACAAATAAAACTCACGGTCATGCTAGACTCAGGTGCATAGATAACCGTCACCATGCCTATACACCGACTTCACATAGCAAGTAACAAATAATATCCTAATCCTATTCCCTCAAGCCAAAGTTAGAACAAACACTTACCTCGGTCCAAAGAATAATAATCAACTCTCCAATACCGCCTTTCCTTTACAATCCGACTCCGAAACAATGATATCTATGCATAATTAATTCAACAATATCAATAAAGACTCAAAAACCATCACCCCATAGCCTAGAAATGAAGTTCCTAACATTCTTCCCAAAATACCAAAATTCGATACTGGGCCCACATGGTCCAAACACAAGGCTCGGACCAAAACCCAATCACCCATAACCCCACGAGTTTAAATATGCAATTTGTTTCAAGATTCAACCCCAAATTGAGGTTGAATAACCGAAAATTTCCCAAGCCCTAGTTCTACCCAAAAACCCCCATTTTCTACCTTGAATTCATGATTTAGGGCTAGGAAATTAATGTTTAGATGAAAGAATTAGGAGATAATGAAGTCAAGAATACTTACCCAAAGAGATATGGAGGAAGAGAAGCTAGAAAATAGCCTATGGAGAGTGAATGAGAAGGGTCCGTGTGAAAAATGGCTAAAATCCCGAAGTAGGTTCTGTTTTTATGACTTAAAATCACTGGGTTAAATTACCCTACGCGTCCGCGACAGTATGGTCGTGTTCGCGATGAACAAATGTTGGCAACCATCGTGTTCCTAGACAAGGCATGCGAACGCGAAGAGGAAAATATAGGGGGCCCAAAGATTGGTCTACGCGAACGCGTTTGCAATCACGCGAACGCGATGAAGAGGGAACTGACACTATGCGATCGCGAGGATGGGTTCGCGAACTCGAAGCAGGGGAACACTAAGGCACTGCAAAAGCGAGCCTGGGGGCGCGTTCACGAAGAACAAAACCACTGTGTAAAAATGCAGCAAAATTTGATATGTTTTTAAGGGCAAAACTACCCCGAACCACCTCCGAATCACTCCCGAGCCCTCGGGGCTCCCAACCAAACACACACACTAACTCAATAACATCGTACGAACTTAGTCGAATAATCAAATCGCCAAAATAACATCAAAATCAAAGAACCAAACCCCAAAACTCATGATTTTCATTTCAAAGTTCATAAACTTCCAACTTTAGCTATTTAGGTCCGAAACACGTCAAACAACATCCGATTTCGACCAAATTTCACAGAAAGCGCTTAACGCATATTTAAGACCTGTACCGGATATCGGAACCAAAATACGAGCCCGATACCTATATTTTCTAACTCATTTTTATTTCCATTTTTCCTTAATAATTTCATAATACAATTTAACAGAAAAATCTTTTACTCAGGTTTTGGACCTCGGATTTCGACTCCGGGCACATGCCCGAGTCCCATATTTTTCTACGGACCCTCCGGGACCATCAAATCACAGATCTGGGTCCGTTTACCCAAAATGTTGACCAAAGTCAACTGTATCAATATTAATACCAAAATTCTTCAAATTTTTCCCAGAATTCACATATTTTAACATAAAAACTTTCCGGCTTTATGCCCAGAATGCGCACGCAAATTGAGGTAACCAAAAGCGAGGTTTCCAAGGTCTCGAAAGCATGGAAAAAGGGAGAAATACGGTGATGGCCCTTTGGGTCGTCACAAATTTGAAGGCGGCTGCTGGTGAGAAATGGTTAGGGTTTGGGGGCTAATGGGAAATTAAAAAGGAAAGATTAAAAGGTGGTCGTTGATCATTTTGATCAATGGCCTGGATTGAATTGGAGATTCGGGTGGGTTATTTTAAAAGGATCGTGGGTCGGTTAGATTGGGATTTGCGCTGGTTAATTGGGTTTTAGGATTGGGTTTAATTGGGGTGCCAAATCCGGCCAAAATTGATATAAAAATGGGCTAACATTTAAATAGCCACTTTTTCCTTGTTTATTTTATAAAAAATAGTAAAATAATTTCTGGAAGTAAATTAAAAGTACTAAAATGATTAATAATACATAATAATTAAATTAAAAATATTAGAGTTAATTTTATAAAGAAAACACAATTAAATCTTAAAAAAGGCTAATATTGCAATTATATGCTATTTAGCTTTTAAAAAAACTAAATAAATTTATAAAAATATACAAAAATTATGTTAGCTATATTTTAGTATAAATATAAGAGTCCAATAAATAAATTACTAAAATAATAATTTTAGGGATAATTATTAGATTTTCGTGATAAAAAATATGGCCATAAATTGATTTAAAAATCTTTGAAAATTAAGAAAAAAATAATAAAACCTTAGGACCTGCTTATATATGCATATACAGGCTGTTTTGAAAGTATTTTGCATATTAAAAATATGTAGGAAAAAAATTGGGTATCAACACTATATTAGATCATTACAGGGATACAACCCCTCAGAGGGAGAGGATACCATTTGAGATTACAAGAGATGGGATCCTCAAATATCGAGGATGATTATGTGTCCCTACTGTTGCAGGGTTGCGCGAGCAGGTTATGGGAGAGACTCATTATTCTATCCATCCAGAAGAAACAAAGATGTATCATGATATCAGGGAAATATATTGGTGGGACGGAATGAAAAAGGATATAACAGAGTTTGTTGCTCAGTGCCCTAACTGTCAGCAGGTTGATTGTTGATAGAGTTACAAAATCAGCCTATTTTCTACCTGTTAGGACTACATATTCCGCAGAGGATTATGTAAAAGGAGATAGTACAACTTCAAGGTGTCCCTATATCTATTATCTCAGATAGAAGATCTCAGTTTACAGCTAATTTCTGGAGGTCTTTCCAAAAAGGATCGGGAACTCAGGTAAGTCTTAGTACAATATTTCATCCCTAAACATGTGGACAAGCTGATTGTACTATTCAAACACTTGAGGATATGTTATGTGTTTGTGTGATAGACTTCAAGGGAAGCTGGGATGATCATCTTCCGCTTATTGAGTTCGCGTATAATAATAGCTATCATTCCATTATTCAGATAGCTCCATACGAAGCTATTTACAGACAGAAGTGTAGGTCGCCTATAAGATGGTTCGATGTTAGGGAAACTAAGTTATTAGGACCAGAATTGGTATAATAGGCAATCGAGGAGATTAAGCTTATACAGGAAAGGCTATTAGCAACTCAAAGTCGTCAGGAGTCTTATGTGGATAATCGACGACGAGACTTGGAGTTCCATATTGATGATTGGGTATTCCTAAAGGTATCACTGATGAAAGGCATTATGAGGTTTGGAAAAAAAGGAAAACTTATCCCTCGGTACATTGGACTATATAAGATCATACGCAAGGTAGGCCAGGTAACATATGAGTTATACTTGCATTCTGACTTGGAATTTGTACATCCAGTCTTTCATGTGTCTATGCTCTATAAATGTATCAGAGATCCTTCCAGAGTTATGTTAGTTGACGATGTTCAGGTCACAGAATAACTATCATATGAGGAAACTCCCATTGCTATACTAAATAGACAGGTTCAGAGATTGAGGACTAAAGACGTAACTTTGGTGAAAGTACTTTGGAGAAACAATAATGTGGAAGAAATGACTTGGGAAGCCGAAGAAGACATGAAGTCTAAGTATCCTCACTTATTTCCTCTTCCAGAGAAGGATCCAACTGAGACATCACAGCCCTAAGGTACGAGTATGGATTCTTATGTTAATTATTTTCACTAGTCATGTGAGGCCGTTCTCGTGAATGATGATTGTGGCAATATGTGGCATTGAATTATTGAGTTCTCTACATAAAGGATTGATGGTATTACTGCTACAAAGGTGACTCTGCCAAATTTCATTAGATCCCAGGGATTTAAACATTCAAAGACGAATGTTTCTAAGGGGGGAAGGATGTTACATTTCGCGTTTTCGTACATTAAAGTTTCATCGTAAGTTAATCGACGTAGGCTCGGGAATGAGATTATTTTGAGGTTATACACATTTATGCTATTTATAATAGGCTATAAGCAAGTGTCGTGAAGGTTAATGGGTAAACAAATCAAAGAAAATGAGTTTCATTGAAGGTTGTCAATTTGGGATATAATGCGATCCGAGCCATAATATCCGGTATTTATGGACTAGTGCCATATAAGGTACCCCATGACCACGATATTAGGGTACATAAACTATTTTAAGTAATTTGAAATAATTCATAATAATGTGGATAATTAGTTAATTATTGATTAATGGGAGATTAAATAGTTAATTAATCAATTGGTGGGTAATTAATTAAAGACTTGGGATAAGTGTGACGACCCGTCTCGTTGTCACATGAGTTACCACCCCATTTCCCCCATATTATGTTGTTCTATGTTTCAATATCAGTATTTGAGTTGATCGGATAGAATTGAATTGATTTGGGTTGGAAATGAGGCACATAGTCTCTTAGAAGAAAGCTTGTTTTGGAAAAGTCAACCGGAAGTTGACTGTATAGTTAGAGGGCTCGGATGTGAATTCCGGTGATTTGGTTAGCTTCGGGGAATGATTTGTGACTTAGGAGTGCGATCAGAATTGAATTTGGAGGTCCGGTGTAAAATTAGGCTTGAATTGGCTAAGTTTGAATTTTGACGGATTTCGGTTGATAGGTGAGATTTTGATCCGAGGTTCGGAATGGAATTTCGAGAGTTGCAGTAGCTATGTTAGGTAATTTTGGATATGTCTGTAAATTTTTAGGTCATTCGGACGTCGTTTGGTCGGGTTTTTGATCGAATGTGCAATTCGGAAGTTTTTAAGAAACTTAGGCTTTGATTTGATGAAAATTGAGGATTTTGATGTTAACGATGGC
>MU664747.1:9238-19717 GCA_026770625.1 Nicotiana glauca
AGATGAGATAAAATAAACCTGCGCAATTTATTGACTGCTTCTTTCAAAGTTCAAACAAGGATGAACCTCTGACTAGAAAACTTGAACCTCGCCGGAAAGACATCGAATCTGCCCGGAAACTTTGAATCTTTGAACAACGACCTCAAACAAACCTTAGTTAAGCTCGACTCAACGACTACGACCTCGAGCGGACAACCTCGACAAATCGACGACCAACTCGACTTAGATCATATGCGATTTTAACCAGAGAACCTCGACAACAAACTCGAATGAGGCTGCTGGCAGGTTGGTCGTCGTTTGGGATGATGAAGTCGACGAACAGTGGTGTGGTCGACGGGCATGGTCGTGGACTATTTTAGCATAAACAGATGGGGTTCGTTTGGTTGCTTCAGGTGGGTTTGACGTGAAGGCTGTGGAGATGGTGCGTTTGGGGTGGTCGACGGGACTGGAAGGTGTCGTTTGGACATGGGAATGGTTGAAGGAGATGGTAAGATAAAGCAGTAACAATGGTTGTTGCTGCTGGTTGGCGATGATGGAGGGGTCATTTGGACGCGGGTCGATGGTGGCTGTGGAGGGTCGTTAGTGGCGAGGGACTGGAGGGGTCGTTTGGTTGGTCGTTCATGGTGGTCGTTTGGATGGTTGTAGGGTGTTGTTTGGAGAAGAAGAGAAGAGGAGTGGGGGCGGGTGTTCTTAGTTAGGTTTAGGGTTTTTTAATTAGTTTAGTGTAATGAAAAAAATAAAAATGGGGGGTTGTTTGGTCAGATGGGGTGTGGATTGGGCTATGGCGTTTTGGGTTGGGTAAGGGGTGTTTTGGGCCTAATTTGTTTAATTTGAAACATAGCCCAATCCGAATTTCCTTCTATTTTTTGTTCTCTTTTCGTTTATTTGCTCCAAAAATTAAACTTAAAGATCCTAAATTAAATTAATAAAATCAAGATTAACTTAAAATATTAATCAACTCCTAATAATAATTATCACACAAAATTAAATATCAATTAAAATAAAATCACATAATTTGGACGTTAAATGCTAAAAAATACAAAAATACATATTTTTTGTGATTTTCTTATTTCTGTAAAGCAAACTTAATTACTCCTAAGTAGAATTATATCCTAGATGCAAAATGTGACATATTTTTGTAGTTTAGATTAATTTAAATAAATAAACATGCACAGACAAATAAAAATAATTATCCAAAAATGCCGCGAAAAATCTCAAAAATTGCACACAAAGAAAAAATTGTTTTATTTTGAATTTTTGGGAGTAATTCATGTGAGGCAAAAATCACGTGCTCACAACACCATCTAGGGGCGGAGTTCAGGCGAATAAAGGTCGTCCTAGAGGGGGAGGCCAAGCCTATTTTTATGCTTTTTCTGGTTGGACTGAGGATTCTACACCACATAACGTCATTGCAAGTATGGTTTCGGTTGGTTATAGAGATGCATTAGTATCATTTTGATCCGTTCCTATTTATTGGTGAGATTCATCCTACCTTGCATCTTATATAGTTATGTTTCATGGTTCTTGTACTCTGTTAATATGTTCACGCAGTTGGGGGATTCTAATACCATAGGTTTTGATGTGATTTTTGGGTGGCTTGGCCACGACTTGTGATTTGGGTGTTCTACTTGTCTGGGAAGTTTGTTATGTGTTGTGGTTTTGGTTCTACAGGATTGAGTTAGTAGAGTGTCTTAGGTGTTGAGATGTTTATCTTACTTGTGATTCCGAATTTAGGATGGGAACCTGGTGCTCTTTATGGATAGGCGTATTTGTACCGGGCTATGTGTCATAGTGAGGTTAGGTTAGGGCAAGATTCATTGTGCTTGTTGCATGTGTCATGCTTCTTCTTTATGGATTAGATCTATAGTATTTATCGATAAGAAGTTGTACCTTTTGGACTTGTTGATAATTATCTCATATGTTTCTCTTTCTATGCCCAGTTATAATCGGGTCGTGCTTGTTAGGTTGGATTGAGATGTATGTGCCCAAGTGGTGCCTTGGTATGGCTTGTTGGCCGGATGAGTAGTTATAATTTTCACATGTTTCTTGCATCATTATCGGTGTTGTGAAGGTTTGGAACAAGGTTCTAGTCGATATGAGTCTATTTATAGGTACCGGGTTGGGTAATGGTCAACTATTATGGTTAGAGTTACTGCGAAAGGCATATGGGTGGTGTGTTATGCCAGGTGATTATACCTTGTGGATGTAAGCATAAGCTATTACAGTTGGTTGAGGATTTCACAGTGTGTTTGTGTGATAATAGGGCCCTTGGTAGATGTGAAAATTTGGTTCTAAGACTTATCGACATAGTGGAAAGAATAATCTTCAGTTGTGATGATGGTGTTCGAATTATATGGATTGGTGTGACGTAAGATCACCGGTGGGCATGTGTATGGTAAGTTTATACAGTGACTTGATGTCTTGGGAAAGACTCTTAGCACGTTCGAGGATAAACATTTGTTCAAGAGGGGGAGAATATAACGACCCGACCGGTCGTTTTGAGCCTTAGCATTCCATTCAGTGGTTTAAGGTGTTGAGTGACTTCATAATGTTTATTATGACTTGCATGCATGGTCGGATTTGATTTTCGGATGTTTCGAGATTTATTTGGAGAAGTGATTCTCATTTTAAAAGATTAAGTTGAAGATGTTGATCGAGGTTTGACTTTTGTTAAAACAACCCCAGAACTATTTTTGAAGGCTAAGTTCGAATTACTATTTTGGACTTGGGCGTATGCCCGAAATTGAATTCGGAGGTCCTTAGGTTGATTTGGTTTGTTTTGCCGAAAGTTGGCAATTTATAGACTTAGAATTTTATAAGTTTGACCCTACATTGACTTTATGGCTATCGGGTTAGAATTTTGATTGTCAGAGTTGGAATAGGTCTCTTTTGTTAATTGGAACTTGTCTGCAAAGTTTGGTGTCATTCCGAGTCGATTTGATAGGAATCGAATGCGCGGTTGTGTTTTTAGAAGTTCTTGAGTTTCATATAAAATTTCATGCATTTTCATGTCCGTTCCTAATTATAGATGTTATTTTATTATTTTGATCACATGAGCAAGTTTTTATGTTTTTAGACTTGTGTTGATGTTTGGCGTGGAGCTTCAAGGGTTCGGATGAGTTTCAAACGCGTTATGAGAAGTTTGAGAGAAGTGTAGAATCTTCTAGTTATCTAGTCTCGCATTTGCGAGAAATAGGTGGCATTTACGAGTTCTCTTCACTTTTGCGAAATTCACTGAGGCCTGCAGAGTTCGCATTTGCGAACTCCGGATCGCATTTGCGATAATGGCCTGGGCTAGGGAAGGATCACTTTTGTGACCAATTGGTTGCTTTTGTGAAAAGGCCAAAGATCGAATTTGCGAGCTTTTTGTCACATTTGTGATGGGGCCATACTTCGCATTTGCGAAGATATGTAGCTTTTGCGATGTCTATGGAAGCTTAGCAAGGTTCGCCTTTTTCGAATTATGGGTTGCATCTACGGTTGTCACATTTGCGAACCCTGGGTCGCAAATGCGACTTCTATAGCTGAACATAAGGGTTGAGTTACGGGATTTTGGTCTTATTTTTCATATTTTGGAACCCTAGACTCGGTAGGAGGTGAATTTGAAGAGGGATTTTCATCTGCAATCATTGGGTAAGTGATTTCGATCAATTTTCAACTATATTTCATGATTATATTTTAGATTTAACATCAATTTTGTGAGAATCAAAGTGAATTTTTGAGAAATTTTGTCTATATTTTGAAAAATGTAAATTTGGAATTTGAGAGTCTAATTGGACTCGAATTTAGAAACAAAATACATACATGGACTCATGGAGTTATGGGTAGTCAAAATCTACCTTGGACTCGGGTTTTGATCGAACAAACCTAGGGTTGACTTTTGTTGACTTTTGAGGAATTCTTCAAAAATCATAGCTCTATTTATTGGAATCGATTTTTCTTGCATTATTTGATGTTATTAAGTCGATTTTGGTTAGATTTGAGCCGAGCGGAGGTGTATTGTAAAGAAAAAACTATTTTGAGTATTGATTGAAGGAGTTTAAGGTAAATATCTTGCCTAGCTTTGTGTGGGGGAACTACCCCGTATGGATTGATTTATTTGCACTATTTGAACTACGTGGAAGACGTGTACACAAGATGAAGAGTGTGTACCCGGCCTTATATGTGAAAATTTTACCGGTTTAGACTCTTAGGTTTCTTTTGTACATTAAATTGGCGAGACAAGACAGATATTTACTTTATTGTTGCGCACCTGGCGAGACAAGTGTGCTATGTCGGGGATGATGTATGATAGCCTCGGGGGATTGTTATTTATGATATTTGTGTGGTGGTGTAACTATTGATCCATACAATTTATGAGTTTGTATTATGTAGTTTCCAATGTGGTATTCGGTGTCGCTAATCTTACATGTTGATTTGAGCTGTGATTGTACACTTGCACAAGCAATCACTAGCGCATGTCACCTATATCAATCTAGGAGTATGAATCTTGTTGTTTATTGACTTGGTACACGTATCCTTGTATACCTACCTTCTGTGCATTAATTGGATTATTGGCACGTGAATTGTCTGTACGGATATTAGATATTAATATTATTATTGGCACGTGAGTTGACCGTACATATCTGAGGCATTAATGGTATTAACCTACAACATTTTAGGCCTACAACCGCCCCTGAGAAGTGTGACCTAAAATGACAAAAAATGTAGCATTTGGTCAAAGGCAACAGTTTACGGCTTTAGGCAACGCTTTTTGAGGGTGGCCTAAAGTAACGTAACCTTTGACTGTTGGCCACGCTTTGTAGATGTTGCCTTAGAAGCCACGCTTTAAAAGTGTGGCCTATACAGTACAATGGCCATGCTTATATTAACTCATATAGCCACACTTTTATGACATACGGCTACACATTTGAAGTGTGATCTTTATCACGTTATAGACTACACTTTTAAAGTGTGGCTTCTACAGCACACTTTCTAAGCGTGGCAATTTTGTCTATAGTGCGAAGTAATTTTTAAAATATTTATATTAGCCACAATTTTGTGGTTAAAAATTATATTTGTTTACACTAAAGTCTATCCACACACACACATATATATATATATTGATCTCAAGCATTAAATTAAGATAATAAGTAACAGAATAAAAATAATTCAAATACATATACTTGAAATAAACTTCAACAAAAAAAATACTTTGCGTACTATCTATAGTAATATAGCACTATTGGTTCAAGAAGTTCACTAGCAAGACCTCTACAAAATCAAATGTTTTCATATTTATAATATCAATATAAAATAAAAATAAACATCACAATTTTTCAAAAGTTCTTCACCATTCATTTTAATGAATCAAATTAGTTTGTGGCCACCATTTCCAATTGCATAACCCGTTTTTTCCTACACATTCAAAATGAAATTAAAAATTAGAAAGAAACAAATATATAGTCTGCACTGGTTATATCTTACTAAGAACTAATGAGATTTTATTTCACTACTATAGCATAACAATGTCAAACACAAAAAAGATATACAAGTGAAAGAGATGCAAAAATTTGAATTAACATACAATTTACCTATCTCCTTCTATGATCGCAACAATCACTTAATTTAATAACAAGAAAAAAGGGCCAAATATACCCTCTATTTTCAAATGTTGTCTATATTTTATCTTCGTTGTACTATCCGGCCAAATTTACCCTTACCATTATATAATTTTGTGATATATAAATACCTTTTCAAGACTCGGGGCATGAGTTGAGCCAGAAGAATGCGGTAGATTATGGCCTCTCATAGCTCGTGCACTACTTGCATCAACCGGTGAAGGAATATTAGATCCAATACACCCTTGTATATCATGAAAATTTAGTCCACGGTTGTTTTTCATCGATTGATCTAAAAAAACATCGCATTTCTTCTCTCACCATCTCGTTCATTTCTTCCTTCAGAGAAGTTATTTCGTTGGCATGCTGTTGTTTAAGCTTGGTGATTTCTTAATCTTTTTTCGGAGAGCTTATCGTCACCGATCTACCATAGCATCTAACCCGACCAGGCTGCTCCTTTCCAAATACAGCCCTAAATGCATCATCTGTTGTTTCTCCGGAACTTTGATGATTCTGAAGTTCAGACAGTCAAAAAAATTGGGAATAAACCCCAAAATAAATAGTATTCACAGTATTAATGATAAACGCAGAACACTAAGTTATGGTTAAATCAACAAGAATAGAAATGCAGCAATAATGACACCAAGATTTTTACATGGAAACCCTTCTGAATAAAGAAAAAACCACGGCCAAGAAGAGCAACTGATATCACTATAGCGAGGAATTTTACACTGTGTAGTAACGAGTAAAAAATACTCCTAAGACCACTACACCTTCAAAAGAAGTAAACACTCTTTTTCCTTTTACACCTCACTACAATATCTCTCACACTCTATTTTTCTTCACAAACTATTTTCTTATAGTTTATGGACTTGCTCTCTCTTTTCTCTCTTTGTTGGTGTGTAGAAATGAGAGTTGAAGCTCTCATTTTATAGCCAAAACCTCACCTACAATATTTGACAATTTCTACACCCATTTTACAATTTCAACAAGGTTGGCTACCAACCAAACCAAGTCAATAAAATTGGCTACCAATATTTGACAAACTCAACAAGGTTGGCTACCAAACCAAGTCAACAATATTAGCTACCAAACAATTTGAATGAGATGAATACCATATCAAATAGAACATCTACAAACAATATCAAACAACCTTCCATCATTTCATCCTCTATGTGTATTACACCATCTGTCGGATGTGAACTGTGATCATTCAGCAGTTACATATTCAAAAGAACAGAAAAATCAAGTTCTTTAATTGGGAAGGTGAAGATAGTTATTCAGTTTCATGTGTTACAGCCATATAGCTAGTATTTCATAGAATTTGCATGAATGTTAGTATAATCAAGCCAACTGAAACAAACTCCTATTATCTATAACACAACCAACAGACCCTCTAAATAGTGTATCCATTGTTCTCATCTTCAAGGAAAACAAAATAGAAGTCCTCTGCAGCATCTCAATTTTTCTTTTCAACTTATTCCCATTAACATGTTGAACTAAGCGTAATTTTTTTATCAAAAGGTAAAAGTTTCTAAACGAGACTAAGAAATATCTTGACAAATATTAAAAACAGAACGGAAACAGAGATCAGTACAGCGGAAGTAACATTTTATTGTGCAGCATGACTTATAGCATGTTTGGCCAAGCTTCGTTTTGGCCAAAAGCACTTTTGGCCGAAAATTGAAGTGTTTGGCCAAGCTTTTGGAAGGAAAAAAAGTGCTTTTGAGGAGAAACAGAAGCAGTTTTGGAGAAGCAGAAAAAAGTAGCTTCTCTCCAAAAGCACTTTTTTGAGAACCACTTTTGAGAAAAATACACTTAGAAGCAGTTTTTTAAAGCTTGGTCAAACACTAATTGCTGCTCAGAAGTGCTTTTCAAACTAATTAGCCAAATACAAACTGTTTCTCACCAAAAGTACGCACTTTTGAAAAAATGTACTTCTCAAAATAAGCCGATTTTTGCAACTTGGCCAAACGGACTTTACTATTGCAACTTGAGTATCCGTATGAAATTCCTTCCCCTTCTTTGTACGAGTTGTAATAAACATTTTAGACTTTGATGGTTCCTCGTTGTTCTCTTTGATTGCGCGCTACAAATTACATCAAAAGAAGATATAAAATAAATATCACTTTGTTCCGACAAAGTACAAAAAGAAATAAAAGAAAGATTATAAAGTGTCGACCAAATATTACCAATGTCACACGCACTCTTGCAAAATTAATAGGTCCCATTTGATGCCTCCACTTTTCTTTTTTCCTGTTTTCAAAATTTAATTGGCACATAGCCTAACAACAAAAGAAGCATATTAATTAATAAATCAAAAAGGAAAAAATATATACTGCAACAATAGGTTGAAAATGTAGAAATGCATGGCTTAATCTTACTTGGATATTTTCGTCATCCCAATACTCAATCAAAATAATTACTTTATTTCAACATAAGAATATGAGATTAGAAGAAAAAATATCGTGCTTTCTCCGTGCTTTTAGGTAATTTATTTGCTCAAATTTTTCCCTTTTTATCTCTTGTTCTCCCTCTCAACTCACAAGTCACAAGCACCATCAGAAACAATGATATTGAAAAATTGCCAAATACATTGTCTTTATTTCAAGGCATCTTTTAATTTTATGTAACCTAGCTCTTCAATCTCTTAAATGGTCGCTTAATTGAATATTCACAATTTCGCATCGCTGATGATTTTACTTTGTGTAGGCAGATCTAGCTTTACCGATGTGATATGATCATCCAATTACTCGTATGTGATACATAAATAATGGTTCTATATTTAAACAACAACAACAACAACTACCCAGTGTAGTTCTACAGGGTAGGTCTGGGGAGGATAATATGTACGCAGGCCTTACCCCCACCCGAAAGGGCAGAGAGGTTATTTCCAATAGACCCTCGGCTTAGGGGAAGGAAAGGAAAAACAAAAACAAAAAAAAATTAGTAACTCCGGCAGGAATCAATACATAATTATGTAAACAACAACAACAACTACCCAGTGTATTCCCACAAAGTGGAGTCTGGGGAGGGTAATACATACACAGGCCTTACCCCTACCCGAAAGGGAAGAGAGGCAGTTTCCAATCGACCCTCGCCTCAAGAGAAAGGGAAGAGAAAGAGGAGGAGAAAGAAAAGGAAAAACAAAATAGCATTAGTGACTCCAGTAGAAATCGGATAAACAGTTAGCTACCCATAAAACCATAAATTGAAAGGCATGCAATAACACCCAACAGTAACTACCATAGGGAGTACGATACAAAATGCAAGACATCTATGGAGGGCCCTACCAAACCCCACCTAGCCCCGGGAAAGAAGTACGAAAAGCTCTAGAAGCCCCTATCCTACAACCCTAATACTAGACCTCTAGACTTTCCTATCAAGGGCCATGTCCTCGAAAATCCGCATTTTTGTCATGTCCTGCCTAATCACCTCTTCCCAATACTTATTAGGCCTCCCTCTGCCTCGCCTCGTGCCAACCACTGCCAGCCACTCACAACCCCTCACCGGGGCATCAGGGCTTCTCCTCCGCACATGCCCGAACCACCTGAGCCTCGCTTCCCGCATCTTCTCATCCACTAGGGCCACCCCCACCTTCTCCCGAATAACTTCATTCTTAATCTTATCTAACCTAATGTGCCCGCACATCCACCTGAGCATCCTCATCTCCGCAACCTTCACTCTCTGAACATGAGAGTTCTTAACCGGCCAGCACTCCGCCCCATATAACATGGCAGGTCTAACCACAGCTCTATAAAACTTCCCCTTGAGTTTCGGTGGTACTTTCTTGTCACACAAGACTCCTAATGCAAGCCTCCATTTCGACCACCCCGCCCCTATACGGTGGGTGACATCCTCGTCGATCTCTCCGTCCCCCTGAATCACCGACCCAAGATATTTAAAATTGTCCCTCTTGGGGATGACCTGGGCTCCAAGCTTCATATCCCTGCCTACTTCACTCGACTCGGTGCTAAACTTGCACTCCAGGTATTCTGTCTTAGACCTACTCAATTTGAAACCCTTAGACTCGAGAGTCTGTCTCCAGACCTCCAACCTCTCGTTAACACTGGCCCTCATCTCGTCTATTAATACTATGTCATCAGCAAATAGCATATACCAAGGCACATCCCCTTGAATATGGCGTGTCAGTGCATCCATCACCAAGGCAAATAAGAAAGGTCTAAGGGCTGATCCTTGATGAAGCCCCATATCCACCGGGAAGTGATCTGAGGCACCACCCACCGTCCTAACCCTAGACTTCGCTCCATCGAACATGTCCTTGATTGATCTGATGTAGGCTTCCGGCACGCTCTTCGCCTCCAGGCACCTCCATAATACCTCCCTTGGGACCTTGTCATATGCCTTCTCCAAGTCAATAAACACCATGTGCAGGTCCTTCTTCTTATCCCTGAACTGTTCCACCAATCTCCTGACAAGGTGGATAGCTTCTGTAGTGGAGCGGCTCGGCATGAAACCGAAATGGTTCACAGATATGGACGTCATCCCCCTCACCTGCTCCCGGACTTTCATGGTGTGACTTAGTAATTTGATACCCCTATAGTTGTTACAACACTAGATATCCCCTTTGTTCTTATACAGGAGCACGACTGTACTCCACCTCCACTCCTCCGGCATCCTCTTAGTCCTGAAGATCACATTGAACAACCTAGTCAGCCACTCCACACCTGTCCTACCCACGCCTTTCCAGAACTCTACCGGAATCTCGTCTGGCCCGGTCGCTCGACCCCTACTCATCCTACGCAAAGCCCCTACGACCTCTTCTATCCTAATGCGCCTGCAGTATGATAATAGGTGAATTTGACTATAATCACGCCCTAAATAATCACATTTTTATGTTGTTTTGATGATATATATG
>MU664756.1:0-46322 GCA_026770625.1 Nicotiana glauca
GCTTTGAATGCTCAAGTAAGGAAAATAGGAACAGAGGAAGGCTCAAACGTTTCTGATCTCGAGAGCAAAGTAACCAGGCTACAAGGACAGGATTACTAGCTTAAAAAACCTACTGTCCTGATCAAAACGAGGGCAATGGAATAGTGTTTCTTTTAGCTTTTCTCTACTGCTTTCTATTCCAAAATCTCCCCCTCTATCTTTTTTTTCCGGAATGTATGTATATCAGAATGTATGTCCTCTTTTTTTCTCTGTGTGTTTTTTTTTTCCAATCCCCCCTGTCTATCTCTCAGACTATCACTTATATAGCCCACTGCCCCCAGCCCCTGCTGTCTCTTTTTCTTTTAAACTAAACAAGACCTCATATTATTCTGTGTGTTTCCACTTCAAGTTGTCTAAGTGTGGGCTTTACTTATTAAAAACTGTTGAAGTGCAGAAAAATCATGGATGTCCTGCTGTTTCCATTTTTAAATGCTTAGGTGTGGGACTCCTAATTTTTTTAAAATTTCTGATGTCCAGACATTAGTAAGTGCCCTGCTGTAACAGCAGGTTCCACTATTTCGAGGGTGCATCACATTATGGGTTGCCCTAGTGGCTCGAACATGCTCAAGGTGGCATTTCACTAAGTTTTGAATTTTCTGCCTAAATCCAATACAGCTATAACCAAATCAGATTCCTAAGTTCAATTATAGACAATACAGATTCTAATTCAAATAGAGGCTCGGATAGAATTAATTAGTATTAAACCTATCAGTGTCCATTGTTCTTGACAAACAGACCCATAAAACTAATCGACGATATTCATTTAATCAATTATAATCATATAATTGATAACAAATAATCATACGAAATCAGTGATTCACAGTTCTTGGGCCAAATTAACAGTGTCAATCACTGTCCCGTGTTCTAACAGACATACTTACGAAATTAATCGACGACATTCGTTTAGTCGATTGTATATACCCAATGGGCAACAAACAAGCATTAGCTACACAGAACTACAGGGTGATCCATGCTTTGGACAAAACAGGGGATTTATGAAACTAATTGTTTGACGATATTATCAAATCGACTATATAGTTCATACTATACTCGCTTATGACCAGAAGAAAAATCGACCGAATAAAAGGTCTGGTTGGAGATGAGTAGAACAGTCGAATACGAAAAATTAAAAATTGACTAAAACTAAAATAAACACAGAAACAGATATTAACACAAAATAGAACAGAAGAAGGGCAAAATGCCTCAAGGTGAAAATCAGGAACAAACACGGACCTTGGACCATTTTGAACTTCGAGATTTTTTTGTGGCCAAACGGGCTTTAATCGAGTGTTCTCAAGTGAGAACACTTGACTAAAGCCCATTGAACCACCAAAAATTCTAGACCAGGCTCGAAACTCTTCTACAGTTCTTGGGGCTCGGATTGGGGGTTCGAGTAGTTTGGGCTTGATTCGAACCAAACCAATTATGGTTTGGTGACGAGGGAGGCTAGGGAAGTATGTGGTATCATTTTGGGACGGTTTGGTGTAGGTCGAGTCTTGACTCGAATCTTCGATCGAAGATTCGAGAAGCTCGGAGATGATTCGAGGTAAACGGCTTGTGGATTTGGGTTTGGGGTGTGACAGGGGTTCCATGGTGTTAGTTTGGTGACCGGCGGCGTTGTTGCCGCTGGGTTTCAGGCGAAGGGGAAAGAGGGCGGCGGGCTAGGGTTCTTGGGGCTTGTCTCTGACCTTCAGAGAGAGAGACGATGGAGGAGGGGTCGTTTGGGATGAAGTGAGTGAAGGGGTTTGGGTAGGGGATTAGTGTATTAAAATGTGTCAAATAATCTGGACCGTTGGATGGTGGGAACTAACGGTCCGGATCAAATCACTTAAACAAAACGGGGTCGTTTCGGTCAAGGGGAAATGGGTCGATCCCAGATGGGAATGGGTCGGGTATCTGGGGGGAACCTAGAACCGTTGGATCGAGCGAAATAGACGGTTCCGATTAGGCGCCTCAAAACGACGTCGTTTGGATAAAAGGAGGCTTGATCTGAGCTGTCCAGTTGACTTGATCAACGGCTCGAGATAGAAACGCCAATACGGCATCGTTTGGAGGCGTCTATGAGAGACCTGGTCTTGGGCTGAGTCACTGATATGTTTGGGGCCTTGTTTTGGTCCGGTTTAGCTGGCCCAGTCCGGTTTTGCTCCCTTTTTCCTCACTTTCTTCATCTTTTAATTAATCAAAACTATTAAAATCCTAAACCACAAAAATACTAAATAATTTCTAATTGTAAAATTGGGTCCTAAATGCAATATATATTTTTTGTATTTTTTAATTAATTTTAACACATGAACATGCCCACATAAATGCAAACAAAAATAAGAAAAATAACAACAAAAATCCGCAAAAATTGCAAACAACAAAAAGGCTATTTTCTTTTGGTCTTTTGGAAGTAATTTCTTGTAGGGCAAAAATTACGTGCTCACAACTGGTTAGATGGAAATGCAGGATATTCATCAGAAGAAGCAGACAAAGAGGAGGATCATGATAGTGCAGGTGAAGACATGGATTCGACAGCATTTTCAAGATCTAAGTGTGCGGCAAATATCAGGAGAAAATTGAATTTCAATGCCCCTGAGTTCACCCCAATAAATTCTCCATCTGTTGCTAGCCAAAAAACAGTAGCCGGAGCACATATAACTACTGTTAAGCAACACAAACCAACTGCAGATCAAACAAACATAGCAACGCCAAAATCTGGGCAGCTCCAATTTGTGACAACAATTACTCCAAATGCAAGCCAAACTACAGTAGCATGCCCATCGAGTCTGCAGCAGCAAAAGACACCAACAGGAAAGAAGAAGAATAAAAAGGTGCAGCTGAAGCAGATTGATGCAGCAACTACTGTGCATTGTGAGCAGTTCTTTGAGGAACCCATGATCACGCAACCGTTGGTTACTTTGTCAAATAAATTCAGTTGCGCAAATTTGAAAAGGGAGCAGGAAAATGGGCTTAAACTAAAGTTTCAATTTGCCAGTCATCATGTGGAAAGAGTTATTAAGGATGAACTTCAAATTCTATTTTTTGAAAATACTTTGACTGGAAAATTAAAGACCAAGTGGGAGGCTCCATATTTCATTCCAAGTAAGCCTCCTTGTCGCACATGCATTCACTACCTAGATACACCACCAAACACTATGGAAGACCACATTGGAACAAGTGAAGCAGGTGCTATCTGGATGAAAATTGCAACAAGGTCCGACAAGGAAGCAATTGTTAGGCAACTTCCAATGAGAGCTGCCAAATAAAAGCATGATGCCCCAACTTCATCAACGAGGTCCAATCGTTCAAAAAAAAAAACGATGATTTGTGAATACTTTTGAACAAGGTAGATGAAAATGACAAAGAATTACAAATTGAAGATTTTACAAGGTTGGAAAAAAAGGAACAACAATCAAATGGGTACTACATTTTATTCTACCACTTTATTAGTATCCTCATCTGTAATCTCATCACAGAGTATGTTATAAACTCTGTGATGATCATAGAATATTTGGTCATTTCAAGTTCATATTTTTTACATTCTTGTTTGTAGGCGAGGTTGGCAAGCCTCAATAGGATTAGTACGGTAAGGTTAGCCCGGTTTGAGTTATATGGGTAATAATACCGGTGTTATTGTTCCCCTTATTTGTACTTTTCCTAATTGTTATATTTTTCTTTTCTATTATTAATAAAAAAAACTAGCCCTAGGCACTTGCCTAGTGAATTGCCAAAAAAAAAATATGGTTGGAGCAGAGAATACTAGGCGGTCATGTGCTTTCATTAGTTGTATTGAATTTATATTATGTTAGGTTTGCTATGTTTGTATTTGTGTTGTAGTGTTAAATAAAATTGTTGTTCAAATTGTGTTAATGTTGTTAAAATAAACTTCTTGCCATTATTTACATAAAATACAACAAAAAAATTAACGTGTCCCACAACCTGTGTGCTTCAATGTAGTCGCTGGCCTAAGGTGCATCCCCTGTCACTCGAGTACACTATCAGGATCATCCTCATCATGTCGCCTCTTTATGTGAGGATGCGCTGCAACATGATCATCAGTAGAGCTGGCAGGATCGGTAGAAGGGGCCCTCAGTCTGTCAGTAACTTACAAAACAATTAGTAAGCTTAGTATATGAAAATGAATATTAGTAATATACGTGTTAAGTCAAAAATATTTTCTTACCATGGTCTCGTCGGGTTCCTGAATATAAGAATCTGTGGTGTGCTCATCATCGCATAAAGTGGGCTCCATGATGGGCTGGGACGAAGCCTTAATAAGAAAATTAAAAATTAATTTATGGCAAATCATTAAGGAAAAAAACAAATTAAAATTTAATAGTAATACAAACATACATGCGGCTGTGATAGATCCGCCGCAACCGTCGAGGATGAACCAAAACTCAACCTGCACCCACCATCCACGTCTGGGGTCGGCCAATCCTCAGCTGCGGTATATCGGTCTGAAAAGAACTACTCTACATATGCATCGAATGTACACGTGATCAACAACAGATCTGATGGCGTCACCTGTGATGCTGGCAGCTCCAGCTGAAAGCTGTACGACGGCATGCTGCTGGAAGGCTCATCTTGCTGAGGGATGTAACTCGGATGATCATCTCCAAGATCCTTATCAGGTGCCTCAATGCCCCCTTACTGGGGACCACCTCCTCATCGTCCCCCACAACCCCGTAAAGCACCCCTGCCTCGTGGGACAGCCCTGCCTTATGGGGTAGCCCTGGCTCGTGCCCGTCCCCTCGGGCGTGCGACAGGACTACCCTGATGGTGGTGCTCTCGCGCCACATTATCAGTAGCGTGATCTAACCTCTCGCCCTCTCTAGCTCGCTGCAGTGTCCAGAGATCCAACTCTACCACATGCCAGCCATACTTAGTGACTACAGGATTGTCGGCATGATGCTGCATCTACAGTCCCAACTGGTAGAATAAATGATGACCAATAGCCTGCACAACATTTAAAATATTAATTACAACACACTATATCACAGTTATAAGTATGGGTTCCAAAAAAAATATACTAGTGCCTCGTGCCTCCAGGCGTATGGTCTGTACCGACCACCAGCTTGATGAACGGGGTTCCGGATCATCAGTCAGGTAATGCGGCGGTACCAGGACGTATAAATCTCAATAGTCGTCGCCTGGATCTGTGAAGGTAGGGGCGGAATTAGGTCCTATCGCTGGTCCCAAGTACGGACCTGCGCCTCTAGCCATGCTACAAATGCGTTGTCAACCCTCAGACGATCATCCCGCTGATAATGTAAAGCCTCCCAGGTAGGTCCCCTTAGTATAGTCTGCGGACATCCAAAGTTGGGAAGTACCCACTTTATAGTATGATGCTCCACAACATCGAGGCACATCAGCAGGACGGAAGTGCTCCAAATCAGTTCGCCGGCCAAGCAATACTTCGGCAGGCCATATATCAAGTCGTCTCTGTATGGCATCCAGATGAACTAATCAAATAATAACATAAAAGTGAGTATGCGCAACACAAGTGAATTTATAACAAGTAAGTTTAGGTACATATTTACCTGTGCGGCCTCGATCATATCCAATACATCCCTAACAAAGGGGAGATTATAATGAGCATCAATGGCTTGGTAATTTTCGCGCCGGAGAACCCACCTCCTAGCAGAGGGATAAATGGAGGTGCTACATCTGGAGGTAATGGTAGTAGAGGTGGCTGCAACGGCAGGAACCGCTCCCAGGCCCAAACCTAACATACAAGGTTGACGTAAAGTTTAAGAATCATTTTGACTATATAGAATTAGAAGTAATGAACAGAGTATTCGAATATGTTATCACCTGTAGAAGCGGAAGAAAACCATATACGTCGCTCAACGTGCCCATGCTAGCCCGACACATACTCCTGTATAGGTAAGCAAGAACAACATCACCCTAGTTGTACTGGGGTAACTCATCTAGCTGTTGAACATGATGTAGAAATCGCATACTCACTAGATTTACCGAAGTGTTCGGGAACAAGACACCCCCCAAAAGAAGGAGCAACGCCAACATCGTGTATCAGTGAATATATAGATCATCTGTCTCGCCGGTGATGTCGGGGTGTAATACCTCCAAATGTTGTCTAATAGCTGTCACAGAAAGGAGACTACCCCCTGAAGCTGCAACCTCACCATGTGGCCTAAAACCAGCGAACTACTGCAGCAAATCCAAATACTGGGCATGCGACATAGATCTCATATACTGAGGAAGTGCAACAACCAGTCCATCAGTAAGCAACACATATATAACCTGAACATCCTGAAGCGTGATGATGGCCTCGCCAATAGGTAGGTGGAAAGTGTGCGTCTCCGGTCGCCACCGCTCTATCAACATCGTGATCGGAGACCAGTCGAGTTGCAGCCACCCAATCTCAAAAATCCTATAGAAGCTGGTATCCCTCAGGCGCTGACTACGCGGGGATGGAGAACTCTGTCCTTCATAAAGTCCCACAATTTGTCCACTCTCCTGATGCGGAGAGTCTGGTCCAGTAGTTGTCTTTTCGATACGTAGGCGGACATATGATCGCCCTGTAGCACTAATATCTCATCCGAGAAAGGTCCAGGATGCACAGGCGGCACGTCCATATCGTTTACTGTAAATTAAACAATACTAATTGTGTGTTTGTGTTATAATAGTTAATAATTAATTATTTAATTGGACAAAGTATATATCTATGGGTTCCAAGCTCGATATTTGAGGCCCAATAGCACCAAACTATCCTGAATACTTATGTGTGTCAATTTTAATATTTTTAGAATTTTGTTAGTTTTATAAATTAAATAATTAATTTTTAATTGGACAGAGTATATATTTATGGGTTTGAGACTCGAAATTTGAGTCCTAGCACCATGCTATCCTAAATTCTTACGTTTCAATTTTAATATTTTTAGAATTTTGTTTGTGTTATACTAATTAATATTTAATTATTTAATTGGACATAGTATATATCCATGGGTTTCGAGGTCGATATTTGAGGCCCAGTAGCATCAAGCTATCCCAAATTCTTATTTGTGTCAATTTCAATATTTTTAGAATTTTTTTAATTTTATAAACTAAATAACTAATTTTTAATTGGACATCATATATATCTATGAGTTCCACGCTCAATATTTAATTGGACAACATATATTAATTAAATTAAATAATTAATTTTTGTAAAGTGTAATTGGACAGAGTTTGTAGATACTTAAACTACAGAGATTCTACGCTAAAAGACTCTATATTTTACTAAGCTAAAAAGCTCTATATTTTACTACGCTATAAGGCTATGTAGTTTACTACGCTATAAGACTCTAGTTTTTACTACTCTATAAAGGCACTAGTCTTTAAGCAAATAAATAATTTAAACTAAATAAAAACAACAAACATATTTTAGTAACATAACATTCACGAAATTACATATAAAACAGTAAACGAAATTTATGAATATTTTTATTAATAAGAAAAATTATTTATCAACTTTTTACTATTTTTTTAAACATTAATAATTTAATTCGGATAAAAATAACATACTAATTTAATAGTAAACAAAACACAAAATAACATGGAAACACATTCAAGACAACAAATATGTATTATTATACGAATTCTGACATAAACTAAATCAGAATACCTCGATTTATGTTTTTAGAAATATCGAAAAATTAAAATTTTAAGCCCGAAACGAGGAAACCACAACAGTAAAGTCCCACTAGGTGGGGTCTGGGGAGGGTAGTGTGTACGCAGATCTTACCTCTACCCCATCGGTAGAGAGGCTGTTTCCGATAGACCCTCGGCTCAGGAAGCTGGAAATAAAACAAGAAAAGAAGAAAAAATAATTTATTAGTAACGTCAACATAACCGAAGACATAATGACAGCACCCTAAAAAAATCATAAAACAAATGACATGCAATAACAGTAACCCGCAACTAAAGCCCAAAACTATGGGAAACAATAAGATTAGTGTGAACTCTACATTAAACACAAGCCGTCTATGACCATCCTACTCGCACTCGCCTCGCCCCTAGAATGGGGGAGAAGCTCGACTACCACTCTATCCTACAACCCTAATGCTCGACCTCCAGACCTTCTTATCAAGGGTCATGTACTCGGAAATCTTAGCTTTTTGTTTGATAGGTGGGGTCCACTCAAACTTTTTTTTTGGGAGAAAAAGAGGAGAGGGGACCGCTGTTTTGGTTTTTAAAATTGAAGCTTTTGGTTTTGTCCCGGGGAAGAAGGGGCGTTGGCTTTAAATTTAATAAGTAAAATGCGGTATAATATCATACTATATATAAAATATGGTAGTATTGTGCTTTATTTTAACGATTAAAATTTCATTAAAATAAAATATAATATAATATTATATTTTGTATAGAAAAAAAAATTCCTTTTTTATACGGTAAAAATATATTTTTAGTCCAAAAAATTGGCATTTAGCTTTCGGACTCTTGGCTTCTTACGTTAAAGAAAAAGGACGAAAAACAACCTTAGAATTAAAGTTTACTTTTACCCGTAAAGTAACAAAGCAAATGGGACCAAGTAAAACGTCAATCTCTTGATGTGATACAAATTTTCTTTCGACAGCCAGCTGTCTTTAACCAATTCTTTTCCATTCATTTCGTCGTCCAATAAAAAGCAATCTCGATTTTCCATATCTGTTTGCAGAAAACTGTGCCTGCCATTTGTCAAGTGGGAAGGTCACATAATTATAATGATTGCATCACATGTCAGCTCAATTGCAATTCCTATGAAAAGATTAGAGCTCTTTCAGAATTCGTAAATGCGCCTAATAGCCTGTTTGGCCAAGCTTCTCCGGAGGCAAGAAATGCTTTTTTTTCCAAAAGCACTTTTTTTTCCTAACTTGAAGTGTTTGGCCAAACTTATTTAGGAAAAAAAATATGTTTTTGGGAAGAAGCGAAAGCAGTTTCAGAGAAGCAGAAAAAAATAGCTTCTTTCCAGAAGCAGAAGCAGAAACAGTTTTGATTTTTCTTCTTACCTAAAATACCCCTAACTAAATATTGTATATACCAAAATAACCCTTAAACCTAATACTTAGGATATTAATTTATAAATATTTCTTCTTATTTTTAGGAAAACTTTCTAATATATAGTGACTTTAGGGGTGAATGCTTTTATATTTGTTGAAGGAATTTTAATATATTTAACTTATATTAAAAGAATTAAGTACTTTTTAATTTTATTTTTATATTTTACTTAAATAAAATATATTTTTTTAATTATTGCATGTAATAGCAAAATTTTTAGATTATTTATTTACTTATAATATTAATTATTAAGTAAATCTATTCATGTCCTTATTCGTAATTTGACACTTAAAAGCACTTTCTAAAAAGCTTGGCCAAACACAAATTATTTCTCAAAAGTGCTTTTCAGACTGATTAGCCAAACACAAACTGCTTCTTCCCAAAAGTACTTTTTTCAAAAGCACTTTTAAAAAAAGCACTTCTCAAAATAAGCTGATTTCTCCAGCTTGGCCAAACAGGCTATAATACTAATGGGTCAAGCAAATTATCTACACACTAGTAAATTTGTCCGCAATTCGTATAATTGTAAGCAAAATTAAATTGCAATATGATTTTATTGTAAATTTACTCAGGATAAAATAGATTAATTTTCATGTGTATATATTTCTTTGTATTATATTTTTTTTTAATTAGTTCCAAAATATACCATATCATTAATTTCAAAGATAATTTTGTTATTCTAAAGAGATAATTATTGTTTGATAGTTGATCATGAACTTCACTAACTACTAAAGCCAAACACTTCGATTTGAAAATATGTCAATAGAAACCCATCCATCACTCAGCTTTCTTTACACTATAAAAGAGGAACAACTAATATTAATTTCATTAAATCATTAAACAGAAAAATGGCATTCATTATGTCAAGGATAATTTACATTGCATAGATTACCTTAATTAATTTCTTAACATGAGAAATCTTATATGCACTATTCCTTTTCTTTTCACAGAAATATTATTAATTGACGCATTTTTAATTTTTCGTAATTGATTCTAATTTTTTTATTTTAATTATATATAAGATGATTTGGAACTATTTAATTTAACTGATCAAAATGAAACGCAATATCAATCAATTAAATGATTCACAAAATGCATAGTTGTCTCCATTGAAAGAAATTTTTACTTTGGTAGTAATGCTAAAGGTGCCTCGAAAGAGGGAAAAAAAAGAAACAGAAATTATTTCTTTTAAGAGAGATACAACACCACCATAAGGTCCATCATATATATTTTTAACCATCTACTAATTTAAAATAATTTTCCGTACATCCTTATCCTATTTCATTAACACCTAATAACATCTTTTTAAGTTTTCTAAAATTACAATAAAAAATGAATATTTTCTAACATTGTCTTATACTCTCTCATATACTATTTATTTATTTCTCCTTCATGATAGAAATATTCACCTTTTTCTTTTGCAAAAAATTTCCAAAGTAAAAGCTATCAAATATCAAACAATCATTAAAACCACAAATGGTAAGATAATTCTGCCTTTAGACGGATCTAGTAAATCGACAAAATCATGGGTAAGAAAGTATTTAACTTTCTAATTATTCTTGTGACCCAACAACACACATAAGCATATTATTGCATTTGTTTATGCATTTACCGGTACTCGTATATTTTGTGAGGCAATTCATTAATGGTTACCCTATCATTGGCATATAACTAGTACTTCCCACCAAATAAATAAATAAATTACCTTAATGTAATAATTTAAAGGAAAAACGGAGACAATATACAAGTATAAATTTGTATATTTAAAGAAGAAAAATATAAAAGAATTTTTTGTATACATATAAAATAAAGGCATTAACATTAGATTCTACACTTAGTTATAAATGTTTGTTTCCCAATTAGGCAATGACACTGACAATATGAATATCTAAAAAGTAAAACTAACTTGTTAATAAGCATAAAAATCAAAATTTTAATTGAAAAAGAGAGAGGAAAGAAATACAGAGGAAGGGGTGATAAGAATAGAAGATATACTGGCACAAAAGAAAAGAAGATAAAAATTAAAAACAATCACAAAAAGCAAAACGTTAAAATTAAAGAAGTGAAAAATTCAGAATAACTGCAAACCAAGTAATCACAAAGTGAAAACTAATCTAGGTGATTTAGCTATTGTTTATGCTTCCGCTTAATTACATTTCAATGACATAATATGGTTATTTGATGAAAAATAGGCTCTAATTGTGATTTGTGTACATTGCAAGGTGAGGAGCTTATATGATTCTTTCAAGAGGTTATTGGAATAATTTATGGGTAAAAACGATCCCTCGGAGTTGAGTGCGTGCAAGAACAAGACGAAAATTGGAAGAAATCAAGCCCCAGGTGCGCGAAACATGCACGAAGTCGTGCAAAGTTCGCGCAGGTTAAAAGCCGAGACAGAAAGGGTGCGCGAAACATGCGCAAAGTCGCGCAGAGTTCGCGCAGTTGCCGTCCGGAAAAAAACGCTAGTTAGGGGTAAAATTGGAAAGCTGGAAAGAAACCTACTTAACCTATATAAAGTCAAGCTCGCCCAAGATCAAATCATCAAGGTTTTTATAGTATAGTGCAAGGAATCGAGAAGCAAGAGGCAAGGAGGAGTTTGGACTATCAAGTTCTTCTTTTCTTCGCTTAGTCTTTATTATTTTATGATGAATTTGAACCTAATTGTGATGCACATTAGCATGAGTAGCTAAAACCCATCATTCTGGGGCTGTGATTTAGCCATGAATATTGTCATTCGACATTAACTTAACCTTGATTATAATTCATTCAAATATGGTTGTTTCTTCAATTATGTGTTTAATTGCTTAATTGTCTGGCCAGTAGTTAGGTTCTATTTACTATCTATGCTATGCTTGGGAAAGTCATGTTTAGATTAGAGAATAATTAAAGAGAGCTTGATCTTAACCCTTAGGGGAGCGAATTTGTAGTTAGGATATGAATATACCTAATCACCGTACTTAATTAAATATCGTAATCTTAATGCGTTCTTAATAGATTAATTCCATATGAATATAGGCATTAATCTATTGAGGATATGTGAGTAGTACTTCGGGAGAAGGCTATGAGAGCACTTATCGATTAATTAGCAACCATGAGTAAATTATATGAAAAGGGAGAGTTAATTAGGACACAATACGATTGGTGAATCGATCACAACCCCGGAATACTTGTCTCTATTGAATACATAACAATTAACTCGTTACTTGATAATTTAGTTATTACTTAGAATTGTAGTTAGCATAATTAAACTCTTGAACTCGAATTTAGCTTGACGGAATAACAATATTGGTGTGTTAGTTAGTAGTTGATATAAGTCTCTGTGGGTTCGACACTCGACTTATTATTTTATTTCTTGTACGACCACGTATACTTGCATGTGCGTTTGGGAGCAACAAGTTTTTGGCGCCATTGCCGGGGACTTAATATTAGGTACTTGCTAGTTTTTGCTTTAATTGTTTATTTTGTTGAGCCTAACGTTACTAGATTTTTGCTCGGATCTAAGGAACTTTGATTGAATGCGTAGGGTCAGAAGCCAGGACCGACTTAAAGGTTTTGATCCTGAACCTGAGAGAACATTTCACATGAGGTTGAGGGAAGCAAGGGACATGAATAATATTCCGGCACTTGTTCAATTTCCCGTGGACATGGCAGAGGAGCAACCCATGGCTGTTCAGGAGGTGGCGATGCCCAGCATTGCTAATGTCACCTCCAGTATAGTGAAGCCCAGGATCACTGGGCACTTTGAGCTGAAACAGAGCATGATCCAGCTGCTTCATGCAAACAGACAATTTATGGGTCTTCTACACGAGGATCCACTGCAACATATTCTGAACTTCTTGGAGATTAGTGATACTTATATCACTAATAGGGTCACTCCAGATTATGTGAAGCTCACACTTTTCCATTCTCTCTGTTGGGTGAGGCTAAGCGATGGCTAAAGGCATAACCAACAAATTCCATTACATCATGGAACGATTTGGCAAGAAAATTTCTGGCAAAGTTCTTTCCTTCAGGAAAAACTGCAAAGATCAGAAGTGAGATAGTTGCCTTCAAACAGAAAGCGGGAGAATCTTTATACCCGGCTTGGGAAAGGTTCAAGGGGTTACTCAGAGACTGTCCTCATCACAATCAGACGAATGAAGTGCTAGCTCACACTTTTATAGAAGGATTACATTATGAAACAAAGATCGTGGTAGATGCTCCAGCTGGGGGTCAAGTGTTGGAGAAAAGCTTTGACGAGATATATGCATTACTGAACAAATTCTCCAAGAGCAATCCGGATTGGCAAGGAGAGATGGGTAGACACACAGTGCAAAAGTCTGCAGGGGTTATTGAATTAGATGTCGTCTCAGCATTATCCGTGCAGATTGCTACACTGGCCAATCAAGTCAACCAGATGAATTTGAATATCAACAAGCAACAGGTACAACCGATACAACAGGTTCAAGTTTTTTGTGAAATATGTGGAGAGGGACACATGAGCGACATATATCCCGCAAATCCAGAGTCTATCTGCTTCGTGGGTAATTCAAATAGGGGCCAAGCAAATCAATATGGGAACACTTACAATCCCAATTGGAGGAACCACCCAAACTTCTCTTGGGGTGGAAATCAGGGCACTCAGAATCAATACAGTCCTCAAACACCTCAACAGCAGTATAGACCACCTCAGGGTGAACAACAAGCGAGTCCTACAAGCCATCTTGAAGACATGTTTAAAAAATTGATGGATGAACAACAATCCCTCGTCACAACAGTGAGAAATTTGGAACGTCAAATGGGGACAGCTAGCTAGTGCTCAAAACACTAGACCAACTGGAGCTCTTCCAAGCGACACTGAAGCAAATCCTAAGGCAACCTTGAATACCGTGTCGTTGAGAAATGGGAGACAACTCGAGGAAGTTTTGTCTAAAAAGAGGAAACAAGTGACTTTTTATTAGAGGCCAGCCACTATAGAATCAACATAAGAAAAAGCCTCGGAGACAGAGAAACCAGTCAGAGAGTCGGTGGCTGAGCAGCCCCCACAATTGGCTGCAAGGCCACCACCTCCATTCCCTCAAAGGTTGCAGAAGTTAAAAGACAATGCCGCATATAAAAAGTTTCTGGATATTTTGAAGCAGGTGCAGATTAATATTCCATTGGTTGACATCTTACAAGAAATACCCAAGTATGCAAAGTACATCAAGGATATTGTGGCAAATAAAAGGAGGCTGACCGAGTTCGAGATTGTGGCACTCACTGAGGAGTGCAGCTCTAGAATTCAAGGCAAGTTACCTCAGAAATTGAAGGATCCAGGTAGTTTCACTATCCACATCTCCATTGGTAAATATGCTGTTGGGAAAGCTTTATGTGATCTTGGGGCGAGCATAAATTTGATGCCACTATGTGTGTTCAGACAGTTAGGGTTGGGTGAACCACGCCCAACGACATTTATCTTACAGTTAGCTGATCGCTCCCATGCTCATCCTGAGGGAGTGGTTGAAGATGTGCTAGTTCAAGTGGGCTCTTTCATATTCCCTGCTGATTTTATTATCCTGGATTACGAGCCTGATCAGGAAGTCCCATTTATTTTGGGGCGTCCATTCTTAGACATAGGTCGAGCTATTATTGATGTCTGCGAAGGAAAGATGACGATGAGAGTAGGTGACCGAGTGGAGGTATTCAATGTTTATAGAGCACTGAAGTTACCAGCCCATTATAAAGAGTTATCCATGATCTCGGTGGTGGAGAGTGATGCGACATCGTTAGTACCCTATATGAGCCCTGCAGATCCTGTTGAACGAGTATTGATTGGGGATGTTGAAAATAGTGAAGATGAAAGAATAGGAGAAATCGAGCAAGTGCTAGATATGTTCTGCAGTTATGTACATGGGTTCAGAAAATTTGAGGAGTTGGACATGCATGTTACTCTGACTCTCCCCAGGCCATCTATTGAAGAAGCTCCGAAGCTAGAACTCAAGCCACTTCCAGCGCATATGCGCTATGCTTATTTGGGAAACTCTGAGACACTACCTGTAATTATTTTATCCAGCTTGACCAGCATTCAAGAAGAAAAATTGCTCAGAATCCTCCGCGAGCATAAAAGGGCCATTGGGTGGACTATAGCTGACATCAAAGGTATTAGTCCATCGTTTTGCATGCATAAAATCTTTCTAGAGGAGGGACACCGCCCCAGTGTAGAGCAGCAAAGGAGATTGAATCCTATCACGAAGGAGACTGTGAAAAAGGAAGTAATCAAGTTGCTCGATGCATGTATCATTTTTCTCAGTTCTGATAGCAAATGGGTAAGCCCGGTTCAATGTGTTCCCAAGAAGGGAGGAATGACCGTAGTTAAGAACGAGAAGAATGAGCTAATCCCCACTCTCACTGTTACGGGATGGAGATTCTGCATTGATTATAGAAGGCTCAATAAGCAACTCGCAAGGATCGCTTTCCACTCCCATTCATCGATCAAATGCTAGGCAGGTTAAACACTAATAATTTAATTCGGATAAAAATAATATACTAATTTAATAGCAAACAAAAAACAAAAGAATATGGAAACACATTCAAGACAACAAATATGTATTATTATACGAGTTTCGACATAAACTAAAATCGGAATACCTCGATTTATGTTTTTAGAAATATCCAAAAATTGAAATTTTAAGCTCGAAATAAGGAAATCACAACAATAAAAGTCTTGGGTTGTATGCGGGATTTACAATCTTAACTTTTTGTTTGACGGGTGGGTCCACTCGAATTTTTTTTGGAGAAAAAGAGGAGAGGGGACCGCTATTTTGGTTTTTTAAAATTGAAGCTTCTGGTTTTGTCGCGGGGAAGAAGGGGGGTTGGCTTTAAATTTAATAAGTAAAATGCGGTATAATATCATACTATATATAAAATATGGTAGTATTGTGCTTTATTTTAACGGCTAAAATTTTATTAAAATAAAATATAATATAATACTATATTTTGTATAGAAAAAAAAATTCCTTTTTTTATACGGTAAAAATATATATTTAGTTCAAAAAGTTGGCATTAGCTTTCGGACTCTCGGCTTCTTACGTTAAAGAAAAAGGACGAAAATCAACCTTAGAATTAAAGTTTACTTTTACCAGTAAAGTAACAAATCAAATGGGACCAAGTAAAACGTCAATCTCTTGATGTGATACAAATTTTCTTTCGACAGCCAGCTTTCTTTCACCATTTTTTTTTCCGGTTATTTCACCAATTTTTTACCATTAATTTCGTCGTCCAATAAAAGCAATCTCGAATTTCCACATCTGTTTGTAGAAAACTGTGCCAGCCATTTGTCAAGTGGGAGGGTCAAATAATTATAATGATTCCATCACATGTCAGTTCAATTGCAATTCCTATGAAAGGATTAGAGCTCTTTCAGAATAAGTACAACAATAAAAGCTCTTTCGGAATCGAGATGTTATTTTTTCGATTCAAAATATTTTACTCCCTCCGTCTCAATAAGAGTGACGAGACCAGTTGACTGAGCACGAAATTTAAATTTTTTTTTTTAAATTTATAGTGTAAAATTAGGCTAATATATTTTGTGTGATTATAAATCATTGTATCAAAATAAATTATTTTTAAATAAGGAAAGTGGTCATTTTTTTGACACGAAAAAAAAAAGATTCACATAAATTGAAACACAAGGAGTATTAGATAAAAAAAAAAAATTAGTTACCAAAATATATAAAATACGATTTTGAACACCGGTAAGAACGACGTTTTACAAAAACACTGTTCACAACCGCATTAAAAACATTTCGGGGACTGCTACCGCGTCGGTCTTAGCCAGTAAAAATGGCGTGTAGTAGTCACTAATTAAGAGTGTCTTTAATTTTTATCCACCAATTATAATGCTCAGTAAAAATAGTCACTACTAATAAAAAAAGACAATTTTACCCTTTCTTCCTCTCTTTCGCGTTGCATTTTCATATGGAATACCCAAGGCGATTTCACAGTCGACCTCCTCCATGCTTGGTCAATAGCATCAGGTCTATTAGTGACCCCAATTACTAGGACATAACCAGGTCCATAACGAGATCCTTCTCATTTTGCTTCACTATTTCTTTTACCAATACGTACAGTAGTTCCTTTTGCAGCATCAAAATTTTCAAGTTCTGAAATTTTGAGCAGATATCTCAATTACGTACATTAATTTCTTTCTTCTTACCTTGTTTTTGTTTCTTTTGAGTTCAAAGATTAAAAGTTAAGGAAATGAGTCTTTAAGTTTAACATGCACGTTTAAAAGTTAAGGACATGCATTCCTTAAATTTGACATGCAAGTTCAAAAGATAAGGACATACAATCCTTAACTTATAGTTTCAAGTTCAAAACTTAAGGACAGTCAGTATTTAAGTTATTGTTTCAAGTTCAAAACTTAAGGACTTTCTGTCCTTAACTTTGAGTTTCAGTTTCAAAAGTTAAGGACAGGCTGTCCTTAACTTATAGTTTCAAGTTCAAAACTTAAGGACATGCAGTCCTTAAGTTATTGTTTCAAGTTCAAAAGTTAAGGACATGCAGTCCTTAAGTTATTGTTTAAAGTTCAAAAGTTAATAACATACAGTCCTTAACTTACATTTACACGTTCAAAAGTTAAGGACAAGCAGTACTTAACTTACAGTTACAAGTTCAAAAGTTAAGGACAATAGGTCCTTAACTTTGACTTACAAGTTCAAAAGTTAAGGACGCTTGGTCTTGAAGTTTGAGTTTCAAGTTCATAAGTTAAGAACATGTAACCTTGAAGTCTTGAACTTAGAGTTCCAAGTTCAAAAGTTAAGGACATGTAGTCCTGAAATCCTGAACTTAGAGTTTCAAGTTCAAAAGTTAAGGATATGTAGTCCTGAAGTTCTGAAGTTAAGGACATGAGCAGAAGGGTATTTTCGTTCGAACAGTTAAAGTTTATTAAACCAGTGGCTAAAAACTAAAGACATTTAAACGCTGACTTTAAAATAAAGATAAAAGATGTTAGTGGCTATATGTGCACATCGCCCTCTTAGCCACTGCACAGCCTCTTCGACATGTCCTCTCCCCTACCTGCCCTCTTGGAATATATCTATTCCTATTCACACGCTTCACTTTTTACATTTTGTCGTTTCAAGTGTTTTCATCCTTTTCCTCTAACAATGCACATTTTCTTTAATTTTAGCCACTTCATTATTAATTTTTTTTCCATCTATTCTATTTTCTATTAAGTTTTCCATCAATAATGAGACATCGATTAATTTGAAGTTGTATGGAACTATGGAAAATTTTTATTGTGTGTCTCACACAGCTTATGCTAATTGTGTAAGATCTTTTTTTATCTCACAACTGTATGAATTCCAGAATTTTATAAACCCTAATATATAAAATATGAATTTATAAATATATAATATAAAAAGAGATCTCATACAACTAGTGTAACACTAGTTACACTAGTGTATGAGAGAAGCAACAGACTAACAATAATTTCAATTCAATTTAGAAAGATCATGGCTTTCTAGCTCATAGAAAAGATATAAATATTATAACCGGGCATAAATTTATGCATCGCCCATTTGGCCAAGTTTAAATAATCAGTTAGATAAGTGTTTTTTTTCATTCTCAAAGTACTTTAAAAAAAAATATTTTTGATGAGAATTAGTTTGTACTTGACTAATTAATTTGAAAAATACTTCTGAACAATAATTATGTCACTACCTTTCATCTTCTTCCTCTATCCTTTTCATATTTTTCTTGTTTTGAACTAAAATGATGTTAGATGATCTAAAACACATGAAATATCAACTAATAATCATTTAAGATGATACTCGAATTTTTTATCCTCGGAAGTCGTGATGGTGCCTACTAGTAAAAGCTATGCAAGCTAACAATTCCGATTTAATTACCCTTTTCAAGTTTTAATTCCTTAACAATTTCAAAACAACATATCAAAAGCAACGGAAATAATAATAACAAAAGCAATGTGGAAGACGAAACCTGATAGTTTAGCTTAATACAAATTGTGGAAGTCTAAATACAACTCTACCCAGAATTTGGTATCACAATGTCACGGACTATCTACGAATATTACAAATAAAGTCTAAAAATAAATATACGAATCTGTCTCTGAATAAGTAAAAACAGAAAGGAAATGATAGAAGGGGATACCAAGGCCCGCAGACGTTTGCAAGACTACCTTGGGTCTCCGCCAATGGATTAAAGATAACAACTTCAATGTGGTCCCAATGCTCCAATACCAGTATTTGCACACATTGCATAGTGGAGTATCAACACCACCGACCCCATGTGATGGTAAGTGTCGAGCCTAACCTCGGCGAATTAGTTACGAGGCTAGGACAGGACTACCAAATAAACCTGTGTTGTTGTATCAAATACAACGAGTAATAACAAAAGAACTAATAGTAGAACAAATTTTTTTGTTTTTAAAGTGCACCAAAATTCAACCATAAGCAAGAGTAAGGAGAATAATACAAGTGCACGACATCACCCTTCATGCTTTTACTCTCGTTCTCACCATAAGAGTCAATATAATCGGCACGATATCAACCTTCATGCATTAGCACTCATATCATGGCATGTCATTGTACATATGCGGAACCACATCACCCTTGATACTTTTACCTCACATATCAGCACTACATCACCCTTCGTGCATTAACACTCTCAAGCTCACGCACGGCATCACCCTTCGTGCTTTACACTCTTCTTCACCCAAGCAATAATCACTAGGCAATTTGGGCAAGGAAATCAACAATATCACAATAGAATTCCAAGGGAACAACAGTCTAACCATAGTATCCCAGCAAGGGAAATAATATTATAAGCAGTAATATCCCGGAAAGGGAACCAATACCAATAACAATAATATCCCGGCAAGGGAACCAATATCAATAATAATAATATCCCAGAAAGGGAAACAATATCATAAACCTCTCCTCATTTTCACAATCTCATCTCAACAGAAATCACTACTTGAGCCAATGCTCTAAAATGTTCAATTACCAATAATGTAAATACTTAATTTTTTCTCTTTCTATTTCTCCTACATTACATTTTTAGGGGTATCGTGTGCATTTGTAGATTTTTGAATTTGATTTTTGTCTAATTAGTTTGTTAAAAGGTTTAAGGGATTGAGTTAATTATTTCAAAGTTGAAATTGGCGGCCGAAACCCGATCTAGACCTTTTGGTTTGAGAGATGCCCAAAACGACGTCGTTTTGGTTAAGTGACTGAGATTTAATCTCAGCCACCCATCTTGACTTGATCCAACGATCCTAGTTTGATCTTCATCCTAGGTATTTAAGACCTAAAATCCCCAAAAATTTACCCCATTTTCCCTTATTTCCCCTTTCTTCTTCTCTCTTATCACTCTTTCTCTCTTTCTCTCTATACTCCACTGCCCGCCGCCACCTGCTCCATGGTGGTTCCGCCGGCCGAAAATCAGCGCCGCCGTCCTCCGGTGGCCAAACACCTTCCAACCAATGCCAATCTCTTCATCTCCTCCTCTACCCTAATCCAAGCCCCAAATCCCTCGAATCCTTCTCAAACACCACAAATCATCGAAAGAACCGAAACCCTAGCCGCCAATTTTTCCTCAGATTTGTCAAGTTTGAGACCTCACCACCACTTAATATCTATATAAGTGTGTAGGTCTTCCCCTAATCGGTTCTTTCTTGGTTCGA
This sequence comes from Nicotiana glauca, assembly GCA_026770625.1. Lineage (NCBI taxonomy): Eukaryota > Viridiplantae > Streptophyta > Magnoliopsida > Solanales > Solanaceae > Nicotiana > Nicotiana glauca. Next base: position 20,729 of record MU664756.1, read on the forward strand.
AGTCGAAACTCCGGTGGCTCTATTCCAGCGGGTTGATGGTCGTTTTGCTTTGACTCTAACAAGTTTTTCTTGTTGCTGAGATCGATATTCATTTGATTGGAATTTATAGTGATGGTTCGGCAACAAGAAGAGCATGTCCGACGTCAAAAACTTCATCCACCACTGCCCGAATCACCACCACTGCCGCACCACTCAATTTTTGGTACACCCTAATCCCTTGTGTCCCCTTTCCTTTTCTTTTAATTTCTGTTTCATTGTAGTTTGTTTAGGTCTAAAATTTCTGATTTTTCTTCTTTGTTTGATCATGTTTTATTTATCTTTAGTTAGTTTAGAGTCAGTAATGATTAGTCATCGCTCCTTGATCTCAAATTATTTTATTGTTCGGATTCCTATCTCATAAGTTCTGCTAGTGGTGTTTGAAGTTAGTTGTACATTTAAGTTTGTAAATGTCACGTCCTAATTCCCAAACCCGGCCGTGATGTTGCCTCTCATGAAGACAAGGCCAGCCAGAGCAACTCGTCTTCACTAGGAACATGAGTAAGGAGTAGACCTTTTTATTTTGGGATTTTCTAGAGTTTGAAAACGAGCGCAAACACCTCTTTTAACAATTAATTAACATTAACAAATCCAAAACACGTGTAAAACAGTTATAAATGCGGAAACAACGATAATAGCAAAGGATACCATCCCGACACAGCCCAAACCGGGGTGTCACAAGTCATGAGCTTCTACAGAGTTTGCTATAAGTCTACAGAATATAATATCCTATACGATAGTCTGAAGAAAACGTAAATGATGTAAGATAGGGGAGACAAGGGGCTACAAACATCAACAGCTACCTCGTAACTCCAACTCGCTGCCTGGTCTGGAAGGAATCAGTGCTCAGGTGCGGACTCTACTATGCCTGAATCTGCACACATGGTGCAGGGAGTAATGTGAGTACTCCGACCCAGTGAGTAATAATAATAAATAATAACCGAAGGCATGAAAACACATAAATGCACAAGGCAATTCTATATCAGGCAGTAAATCGCTTAAAAGCAGTAAAACAGTAAAGAGTCAAAATGAAATCTCCTTTTAAAAACAAGTAAATCAGGTAAAATAACAAGTAAATAGTGAGTAGAAATCTACCCCTCGGGCCCAGTATCAATCGCTCAGAATAGTGTCAGCCCTTCAAGCTCAGTATCAGTCACTCAACATAGTATTAGCCTCTCGGGCTCACTCTCAGACTATATGGGTACCCACGGTTACTATGGGTGTGCAGACTCCGGAGGGGCCCCTTACAACCCAAGCGCTATATCAATATAAGGCCTGAAAGCCTTCTCACATCACTCATAAGGCCTGAAATCCTCCTCACATCACTCACAAGGCCTGAAAGCCTCCTCACATCACTCACAATGCATGAAAGCCTCCTCACGTCACTCAAGCCACCTCGTGGCATATAAATGTATCTCAGGCCCTCGGCCTTAGTCAGTCCAGGAAACATCATAAGCCCCTCGAGCATCAATAAAATAGTAATGCTCAGCCCAAACAACAGTGGAAATATCAGTTAAGTCTCAAAATTCAATTAAAGTGGCAGAGATTGTAAAACAGTATAATCAACAGGACTGAGTTCAAGTCGTATATCAAATAGTAAGGAAACAGTGATAAAAATCCATGAAGGACTCAAGTAGTCGGCATGAAGCCCAAAATATGGCAATAAGCCCAAATCATGTTGATAACAAACACATCTCAGTTAAATACGCGGTAAAAATATCAATCGGGACGGACCAAGTCACAATCCCCAGTAGTAAATAACCTCGTGCTCGTCATAAGGCACGTGTTTCACCTCAATATTGCACTACATTGTGCAAATCCGGGGTTTCAAACCCTCAGGATATCATTTACTATCATTACTCACCTCATGCCGGCCAAAATCATAGCTCGCTATGCCCTTGCCTCTCAAAGCGGCCTCCCCGCACGTCGAATTTGATCAAAACCGCAACGAATACATCTCAATAGGCTAAGGGAACATAACCCAATCGAAAAGAATCGAAAAACATCGAAAATCATGGAATTCGCAAAAACCTAGCCCCGGGTCCACTTCTCGAATTACAGAAAATTTTACATCAACGGATTCCTTATATCGTCATGAGTCTATACATATCAAGAACTCCCAAATCCGAGCTCAAATGATCCATCAAAACCCAATTTGAAATGCCAAAACTCAAGCCCTAGTTCTTTCCCCTTTTGATAAATTTTCATGAATTTCTAGGTTGTTTCTACAATTAAATCATGTTTTAGGTCATAAAACTCACCTCCAATCAATCCTAGTCAAATCCCTCTTCAATTCCCGTCCAAAATCTCTCAAGGATGTTCAAAAATGGAGGAAAAATAGCTTTGCTCGCGGAACAAAATGAATTTTTTTAAAGCCCTTCTACCTAGACATTTTTCGCATCTCCGGTCCGATTTTCGCTTCTACGGAGCTTCACTAATTACCTAGGACCGCTTCTGCGATCTAAATATGCTTCTGTAGACTCCGCCTCTGCGGACTACTATCCGCTCCTGCGAAATTTCCCACATGCCAAAAATCCGCATCTGCGATGCCATCGCTGCATCTGCGATACCGCAGGTGCGGCTCCTCCTCCGCATCTGCGAAAACTAGCACTCCCAAGACAATCTCACACCTGCGATCTATTGTCCGCATCTGCGAGACTGCACCTGCGATCCCTTATCTGCAAGTGCGGAAATACTAGAACAAGTAAACTTCAGAAATGCTACAAGTCCAAAACTCATCCCGATAGCCATCCGAAATCACCCCGAGGCCCCCAGGACCTCAACCAAAAGTGACAATCCATCCTAAAACATCATTCAAACTTGTTCCAATCATCAAAACACCTCAACCAACACCAAAACCTTCAAATTACATCAGATTCAAGCCTAAGTTCTTCTAAAACTCTCGAAACTCGCATTTGATAAAAAAACCCGACCAAAACACCTCCGAATGACCTGAAATTTTGCACACACATTCCAAATCACCTAAAGAAACTACAACAACTCTCGAAACTCCATTCCAAACCTCAAATAAAAATCTTACCTATCAACCGGAATTCGCCAAAATACTAACTTCGCCAATTCAAGCCTAATTCTACACCGGACCTCCAAAATCAATTTCGATCACGCTCCTAAGTCACAAATCATTCCCCGAAGCTAGCCGAATCACCGAAAATCACATCTGAGCCCTCTAACTCATAAGTCAACATCCGGTTGACTTTTCCAAACCAAACCTTCCTTAAAGAGACTAAGTGTCTCATTTCCTACCAAAACCTCTCCAAACGAGATCTATCACATAAGATACGGATAATGAAGCATAAAAAAGCTGAAAATGGGGAAAACGAAGAGGTAACTCACATGACGACGGGTTGGGTCGACACAGTAAATTTTAGCTTCAATTGCAATTTATGTTATTTTACGTTTAATTCGTCGTGCTAATTAAGTGAAGTTTCAACAATTTTTAACAAAATCGTTGGTCAGTTTAGTGAAATTAAAGGTTTAAAGTTATTTCTCATGTAATTATTGTTCACTATGATTAATTCATGTTAAATAGGGTATGTTGATATAGTTAGACATTTAACTAAGATGGTCAGTCACTCGTTAGATTCCTCAGTTATTGGATTTTTGTTGTAGTTGATTGTTCGCTCAATTATGATCGTTTTGTTTGAGACAAACATGTTTCATGGTCGAATTTAACATAATGATAAAGCATTATTAACATATATGTGGTGTGCTTTTGTTTGGTTCAGCTTAATAGTTTGAGTTTTGGTAAAGATCTGGCCTTTTTACTGCCAGATTTGGCCAATCCAAGTCTGGTTTGAGATCTATTTCTGCTGAATGAATGAGTTAAAGATAAATGGGATGGTTTGTAAGGGGGTACTTGACAGTAGGGCCTTTGTTTGGTTGCTTTTACCGTTGAGGACTATTTTGGAGTACAATACTCCAAAATTTTGTCCACAATTGGTAAGAAAAACTGTTCATTGACCAAAATTCTGGTTTTGGACAAATTTTTGGTAAAAAAACTATCATTTTGGATAGATTTTAGGGAAAATAAAATCTGTCCTAAGAGTCCTCTTCCTCCCATATAAAAGTGGAGGTCTTTACACATCTTGGAGGATCCTGGACTCTAAAAAAAATATACTTCTTACATACTTAGCAAAAGAATACAACTTTGAGAGTTAAAAAAGAGCAGCTGAACACCTAATTAGTAAGCTAAAAATTCCGAGCTAGAGTGAGTGATTTCTTAAGTGCAAAACCTTTAAGAAAGTATAGGGATCTTGTGAGGAATTTATAGAGTGACTCATTTCTAGTTTCAGTTGCTTTGTTGGTCATCTCTGGTTCATTTTCTTTGGTCTAAGAACTGCTGGTTGTTGCTGTTTGCTGTTGTTGGTTTCTGTTGCTTCAGTCATTGCTAACATTTTTACTACTCAGGTAACCTTCTGAACTTTTGTAATGTAGGTTCCTTTTCTTTAATAGCAAATGATAAAAAGTTGGGCATGTTTAGATAGCTTCAAGCAATTTTCTCAAAGGATTCGCTGAATATTTGAATTCCAAAACCTGCATATTCATAACCAGTTTTTATTGTTGTATTTAAATAGTTTAGTTTATTTTGTTTTGATCCACCTATGTTCCTCGTTGTTAGTTTGAACTATTTTGATCTGGTGCATACTATAAAAGAACAAGAAAATGAATGTTTCAATAAGTCGCAGTATGCGTTTCGTTAAGTTTTTCTATCTACAAAACCATGTGCTTTAGCCCTTGTTATATTTGAATGCTTCTAAAAGGTGAGTATAGTTGATTTCTGATATCTTACAACTTTCTGTGAAGTTTCTTATGTGAACAAGTAAAGTGCTTGTCTCATGTATGAAGAATTTACGACAACTTGTAGCATTATTTTGGCATAATTCATTTTCACACTTTTTGAGCTATATGGAGCAGTGTAGATGTCATTAATTTTTTTTTAAAAAAAGAAAAAAATATTTTCATATTTAATTCATGCTCCATATAAGTTTGATGTTAGTTTAGCAGGCTTTAAAACTAAGAACGATTGCGATAGTAAAATAAGTTGGAATCATGAGTTAGTTTAACTTGTGAAGAGATTTCTTATATATATGATGTTAATTTAGCAGGCTTTAAAACTAAGAACGATTGCGATAGTAAAATAAGTTGGAATCATGAGTTAGTTTAACTTGTGAAGAGATCTCTTATATATATATATATATATATATATATATATATATATATATATATATATATATATATATATATATATATATATATATATATATATATATATATATATATATATATATATATATATATATATATATATATATAGTAAATCAAGAGTTCATTAGTTCTAAATAGTTGCTGGCTCTGGCAAGAAGTTGACCATTTTTTAAAAATAGATAGAGTCGGTTCTACATTAATTTGCCTTATTTTCGCTAAAAATTAGAACTTTTTTGTCATTAATTTAATTACCTCATCATTTCTAGTAATTAATAAAGCTCTAGAAATTTTTTAGGAACAAATGTAGCTTTATATTGATTTCGTCATTTTAATTGATAACAACAACAACAAGAATAAAGTTATAAGTAAGTTCAATATTAACTATTAACTAAGTTTTATATATTGTCTTACCACCACTAAGCTAAAAATATGCACTTTCTTTTGCGACAAAGATGAATATTTTTTTTTACAATCTAACCCCTATAGTAATTTGTCTTAACTAAGTAAAAAAGAAGAAGAGAATTTCGTTAACCGATGTGGGAAAGACTCCCTTCGGTATAAAGACATAAATAAAATGGCAAGATCATGAGGACAATTCTTGTTCCAAGTCTTTCAATTAATTAAAAGTTGATATTTAATTACTTTCGAGTGGGCTCCAATTTTATATGCGACGCACGAACTAAAGTTGGAGATACTTATCTTGGTTAGTGTAAGCTAGGGCCGAGGATACTCATTCTAGTTTGAGATTAATAAAATCAACAATAAAATGGGACATGGGCAAACATGAAAACCAATAAGGCACAGTTTATCCAAAATTAATTCAAGCCAAGTTTAAGTCAATAAAGCGACCGTGCTAGAACCATGAGACTCGGAAAATGTCTTATACCTTCTCCCCGATCAACAGAATTTCTTATCCGAACTTTATTTTTGCGGATCGATATAAAAGAATCACATCTTCCTTTGAATAGGATTCAAATAAAATGTGACTTGGAACACCCAAAACATCAATTCCAAGTGGCGACTCTGTAAACAAAATAATCCCTATTTCAAAATTATCACTTAAATTGGGAAAACTCTTTAACCCACATATTCATAATGTCATATATCCTTCCGGGGGTAGAAAAGGGTTGTGACAACTCTGGCGACTCTGCTGGGGATATTTAAGAATTCGAGCTTGTACATTGACTTTATTTGGATTTATTAATTTTTTGTATATAACTGTGATCTATTTGGGCATAATGTGCTTATTTTTGAACTGTATTATAAATTATCTTCTTGCGCACCCCCTCTGAGTCTTCTGAATACAACCTCGGGAATCGCGAATACGCTCCCCATTCTTTGTTGACATAAAGCTGGTGGGCCTGGGCTCCCGATGAAGGATTATTAGTCACCCATATTTAAGAACAGGGAGGGTCCAGTAGTTAAGCCGGAGAAGTATTGCTTCGGTATGCTACCCCTTCCCAACTCGAGTTGTCCGCTCATTTTATGGCCAGTCTAGATACGCCTCATCACCTAGGACTTTTAAAACCTAGAAGAACAAGCCACATGCCTGGTTATCCCTAGTAGGATCATTTTGTTGCATCATATGCATTTGACTAAGTGAAGCTCGGCACAGGGGCCGAGTCCGTATAAGACAAGTATCCTTTTTGAGATCATCATGTTCACTTATGTGCTACTTGTTGCATCATTTGGAAGGCTTGCTTGCATTTGTTGACCGGTTTTTCAAAATTTGTTGAGCGAAAAAAAAAATCATTCCCCCAGTTTTGTACAGGTAATTCGTATTTACCAAATAAAAAATAAAATAAAAATGGTCTAGTCTTGGTTTGAAATACTGATGTTTTAGACGTCAATGCCACACAAGAGGGGGGGGGGGGATGATTTGTGAGGTACCTAATTTTCGCACTAGAAGAACCTGGTTTTTCTAGGTGTTCTAACTTCTACTATTTGCGGAATTAAAATACAGAAATAAAGAACACATAGATTTTTTACGTGGAAAACACCTGGCTCAAAAGTTGAAAAAACCACGACCTACTACTCAGTAGGATTTTCCCAAACTTCCACTAAACTTCAATGAGCCAAAACAGCATTTACAAAACTCTTTGTAAACCTAAGGATTAACTCTAATCCCAGTGTAGCACACAGCCTCAACTATTGCGACACTTTCAAGTTAACTCTAACTTGAATACTCAATGCACCTAATACAATTGCTTCTAAGAAAGCTGAAAGGTACAATATTAAAACACCTACTACAATTGAACTAGAAATAAAGAAAGACACAATGGAATTGGTTCTTCACACTTAGTTCTTGTAGCTTCAGATTTGCACACTTGCATCACACACAAATTGCTTGCAAAAATCGCCTAGCTCTTTTGCTCTCAATTTGGTTTAACTTCAGCTTATGTGCAATCTCATGTAAAAGAGAACAATCATTATATTTATAGAGTTAGCAACCAGAGTTTGATAAGAAATCGAATTGTGGATCCTTTGTCAATTCGAGTCCAAGAACAACTCTAACTCCTAATCCATATTCTTGATCCAGATGTAATTCTCTTTTAATAAGGAGACTTCAACTCCTTATCCAATATGCAATCTTTTCGATCAGTTCAGAAGATATTCATCAAGATATTGTTGCTTGATACCAAGGACTTATCTTCTTCACGTGCATCTCATGTGTATGGGCCATAACAACTGTGTCTCCTAAGATAAACCTGGTCCTTCACTGAGTTCGTTTGTCATTCTTCAAAACTTCAACTGATCTTGGGCCAACAAATACGCATGTCCGATTCTCAACTATTCCAATGGGGTATCTAGACAACCTTCATCAGGTTTGGTTCCCATTTTTGCAAGAGTTTCGAAATCGGTGTGTCCACAATATTTTTCTTTTAATAAAAAAAAAATCGATAGTTTTGCAGTTTTTTTTCTTTTTCTTTTTCATTGTTTTTATCTTTACGTCTGATCATGTTTTTCAATACAACCTCGAAACCTTCTTCGGAACCGTAGAAGGAATGTTTTCGTAGATATAGCTAATATTTTATCATTTTTCCCCAATATTGAACCATTTTTTCCGAAATTGCCTTAAAACCTTTCTCGGAAGTGCCAAAGGACTATTTTCATACAAAATGATTAATTTGGTCGTTTTTAATACCTTTTACCATTTCGTCTTTATTTTTGACCGTTTTTGCTGGGACAACCTTTCAACCTTCCTCGGAAGTGTTGAAGGGCAATTTTCGTAAAAATAGTCATTTTGTTTTTGTCATATCGTCCTTTGTTATCGGCCATTTTTGCCATGTCAACCTTATATTTTTTTTTTGAAATTGGTGTTTTTATAAAAAAATAAGCTTTTATTTATTTTTAACCCGCTTATCCATGTATTCAGATATTTTTACCGCGACTGCCTTAGTACTTTTCTTGGAGGTGCTGAAAAGCCATTTTTATAAAAATAACCATCTTGTCCTCTTCGTCACTTTTAATCATTTTTCCCTTTGTCCGGACATTTTTGTTTCCTCAGCGCGATACTTGAGTAATCCTTCCAGAGTCTAGCCCTCTTATCATATGAAGTTTGTCCGTTGTCTTATCCAAAAGTCTGTTTGGTGTCATTTCTTCGAGTTTAGATTAGGACTCGACCTCATAATTTTATTTATATAGGTACGATATGGATTCTTTTAGTGGGATACCTGACAAGAGGCTGAGAGATGAAGAGCACTCGTCGTTTAGGATTGTCGACAAAATGCCCAGTTTATCGAAGAAATGGTGGAACAACATGGATGGGTTTGAGAAAGGAAAGATCAAAGATTATTTGAAAAACTTGGTAAACATTATGGAGATTTAGCCCAAACGAGAATTCATCGAGGCTTTTGTTTATTTCTAGGACCCAAAAAATAATGTGTTTCGTCTCAATGGGTTTGAAATGACTCCTACCTTGGAGGAATTTGCTGAATATACCGATCTGGGGAATAAGAGTCGAACAAAGAGACTTTTAGCTCCCAGGGACGTTACTGCTACCAAATTTCTTGAGCAGATGTGGATCAGCCACATCGAGATAGCACATGTGGCGTAAGGGCAGATCCGCCTAAATTTCTTGTATGAGAGGTACATGCATGAAGGGGGGTTCTCAGAATATGGGAAGAAGCTAATTAATAAATAGAACTAACACACATGGCGAGGCCATGGATGGAAAGTATTCATTGTAGCTTTCTTGGGGTGCATGGTATTCCCAAGAGAGGATCAGAAGATCAACATTCGGTTATCTGGGATAGTCACAACCATGATAAAAAGAAATGATTCCTCAATTCTTCCAATGGTGTTAGAAGATACCTTTTGTTCCTTGACCAGGTGCTGGAAAGGAAAAGGTTTCTTTGAAGGTTGCAACCTCCTGCTCCAGATATGGTTCATGGATCATCTTTTCCATCGTCCTTATCAGGTAGACCACCGTACTTGTTGGGGTAATCAAGTTTGCTAGTATAATGCTAGATGGAAGAGTGAGCTGGAGATCCGCATTTTTCCAGAAAGTGTCAATGATTGGAAAGGGTATCTTCACTCCTTAACAGATGATCAGATCACATGTAATTATCCTTGGTTCACCGCAGAATATGTCATCTATAAGGCATCTTGCCATCCGTTTCTGATCTTGATGGGGCTTCGAGGTTATCAACTATATGTTCCCATGAGAGTTCTACGTTAGTTAGGTCACAAACAAATAGTGCCCCGGTAGAGACTATGGAAAATTTTATCTGGGAAGCAACATCAGAGGATCCCATTTGTGAAGCTTATGCTCAACGTGTTTGGAATGGCACAAAGATACTCGAGCGTGGCGCCATGGTGGTAGATCGAGGAGGGGGTGTGTTGAATCCTTCTTATCTTGAGTGGTTTATAATCAAGATGCTCTTGCAGATAGACCAGGGACAGTAGTGAAGAGCACCACAGAGTGGGAGGCTGAGATTAAAAATAGAGTTGGGCTGGCTGCAGAAGAGATGAAAAAGGGGTTATGAATCTGACTTTAGAGCACTGCAAGAAGAGCTCGACATCGTTAAAGTATACAAGGATTTGCTATATGATGCTTTTGAGAAAGAGAAAGCTCAGTGGGCATGAGAGAAGTAAGCACTCAAATCCCAAATTCAAAAGAAGAACATAGTCACAACCGCTCACCAACAAGAAGAGAGAGAAGCCCAATTTTAGGGTAGTCCGTGATCATGAGCGCATGAGTTACACTCCACTAGTCAAAGGTTTAAGGGATCAGTTAGAGGGAGTTGAATCAAGTAAGGAGTGCCAGATCGCTGAGTTTGAAATAGAAAGACAACACTACCAAAAGGTGATCAATCGGTTAGAAGCGGAATCTCTAGAAGTTCGGCGCCAAAGAGATATGGCCTTAGACTACGAGCGTGATGCGCTGGATCTAGCTGAGACCTGTGGTCAGAAAAATCAAGAGTTGCATATGGCTCAAGAATACATTAAGGGAAAGATCCTCGAGGTATTCACATATACCTCAAGAGCATGCAAGAGTTTCTAGGGAATAACGTCCGAGCGGTTTGCAGAAGTATCATTGAATGTTGCTCGTCATATATCTGCATACTTAGAGAGGATATACCCCAATGTTGGGGGTCAGCCGCAGAAACAAGATCCTTGATTACAGTGATGCTGGTGGATTCTACTGCAGAGCTCAAAGTCTTCTTTTAGTTATCAGTCCTTTTTCATTATGCGTTTGTTGTTTTTGAGTCTGTAAGAGTCTTTTGGTGTTTTGAGTCTTGTTGTTTTGCCTTTTATCATAAAAAGTCTATTTGAGCCAGGTCTGGTCTCGTTTATCTTTATGTAATTCTTGCTTGTTGAGTCTTATATAAAAAAAAAATATTAAAAATCAATGAAAAAGATTTTGTTTAGAAAAATTCTAAAATGAACCAAAAAGATGTTTGTTTTGTAAATAAAAATGGTCTTATACCTGAATTACGTAATGATCTGATTCATGCGGCGACATGATACGTAGGCAACCCACCAAAAGGTTCGATCAAATATTTTTTAATGACTCTAAAGTAAGGGATCAAAATAAGGCGAGTGAAAGAAAAAAGAAGAAAAAAAAAGAAGAAAAAAAGAATAAAAAAAGAGATAACAGTGTCAATAAGCAACAAGCTGATAAGCCGGAATGAAACATGAAGCCTTCCAAAAATCATGTTAGAGATAGTGATATTTTAGGAGAATAACATATCTACGTGTGATTCCGATCTGTAAAATGCTTAACCCTAACACATTTGTTGCCTCTTATATAGTAAGCTTTAATGTGGTTGGTTGTGGTGAAACTGGCAGCACATCATTACTTCACAGGATCTAAGGGAGCGGTGGTAATGGATAATAGTGATGAAATCAAGTTGGTCAGTGACAATCCTCAGGGTTAGTCAGTTGAGTAAGAGTTTGAGGAAATAAGAAAATTGAGACAGCAACTGTCAGATGTATATCAAGCTTGGGTTTCCGGTCGACCTCCACCCCAGGGTCCTTCAGAGGGAACTTCCACCATACCCCAGGCTACTCAACCACCGCTCTATGCAATGAGCGATCCCATTCTACCACCAGGGTATATGCCAAACTACAGCCTTCATGCTGCCCCCGGTACCTCTAATATGCGACCTCCAGTCGCATCGGTTAGGAACACCCCTCTCGTTGTGTCTGGCGCACCGGTATATACAATCCCTCTACCACATCCTATGACGAGGTCAAACAATGATCCACCATCTCATGCTTATGATGGCCAATACTATTCTCCAAATATGGCTTTTAGGGTCTCGACTCCATATAATCAGACTCCACAGTACGAGTCACCAGTGGAAAATGAAAAGCCTGCCACAATGGTTGAGCCAGATGAGATGGCCAGGAAAATGAAAAGACTTGAACAGAATATAAAGAACAGACAAGGACTAGGTGGTCACAAAAGTGTTTCATTCAGTGATCTATGCATGTTCCCTCACATTCATTTGCCACGAGGGTTCAAGACCCCAAATTTGAGAAATATGATGGACACGGTGACCCTATTGCCCACCTGAAAAGGTACTACAACCAACTGAGGGGTGCAGGAGGAAAGGAAGAGTTGCTGATGGCTTACTTTGGGGAAAGCCTTGTGGGGGTAGCTTCCGAATGGTTCACTGAACAAGACATCTCTCATTGGCATGTTTGGGATGACATAGCCCAGGCTTTGGTCAAACAATTTTAGTACAACATTGTTATTGCGCCAGATCATAATTCCTTGTCAAATATGAAGAAAAAGCCGACCAAAAGTTTTAGGGAGTATGCCATCAAGTGTAGGGAGCAAGAGGCTAGAGTTAAGACACCCATGGATAACCATGAGTTGATCATTGTTTTTCTGGAGGCTCAAGAACCTGATTACTTTCAGAATATGATGTCCGCGATGGGTAGACCTTTTGCAGAAGCAATCAAAATAGGGTAGATGGTCGAAAATGGCCTCAACACTGGCAGAATTGTAAGTCAAGCTGCTCTCAAAGACACCACCCAAGCTATCTAAAATGGTTTGGGAGGTTTGGCAAATAGAAAGAAGAGAGATGAAGGGTCCATGATGGCTTCGGGATCTAGGGAAGTTCGAAGAGGGGCATCACACCCTTATGTGCAAGTTCAGCAGGAGCAATCCAGCTACCCTCAATATTACTATCCCTCGCCAATTCCTCAATACTCTATGGGCTTACCATAATATATAGTGTTCAATGCTCAATCATATGCTCGACCTCTCAATTAGCAGGTACGACACCAGCTCCAAGGCCCCCCGACCTCAATAGCAAAATTTTTGGGCACCTTACAACGCTCGTCCCAGGTAGGATTAGGTCGAGAGCAGAGTCTAGCAAAAAATTTCACTCTATTGGCCGTCATTTTCAAAGTACTCACCAAGAAAGCAGTGGTAGACTTTGTTTATTCCAACATCATCTGTCCCTTTGGTATCCCAAAGACCATGATCACTAACAATGCAGCCAATCTAAATAATCATTTGATGAAGGAGGTATATGAGCAATTTAAAATTTTACATCGCCATTCTACCCCTTACCGGCCAAAAGCCAATGGAGCCGTTGAAGCGGCGAACAAGAACATCAAGAAGATTCTTAGAAAGATGATCCAAGGTTACAGATAGTGGCATGAAAAATTGCCTTTTGCTCTTTTGGGATACCGCACGACTATTTGCACATCTGTTGGTGCAACTATGTATCTTCTTGTATATGGAACTGAAGCTGTAATACCCGCTGAAGTTGAAATTCCTTCTCTCCGAATTATTGTGGAATCAGAGATTGAAGACACTGAGTGGGTCAAGACCCAATTAGAACAACTGATGTTGATCGATGAAAAACGGCTAGCAGCAGTGTGTTTCAGCCAGTTATACCGGCAAAGAATGGCACGCGATTACAATAAGAAAGTGTGCCCAAGGCAGTTTGAGATAGGACAACTAGTTTTGAAATGCATCCTTCCGCACCAGGTTGAAGCTAATGGAAAGTTCGCAGCGAATTGGCAAGGACTGTGAGCACGTAATTTTTGCCCTATATGAATTACTCCCAGAAATTCAAACAAAATGATTTCTTTCCTTATTTGCAATTTTTTGGATTTTTGTGACATTTTTATTAATTGTTTGCATTTTGTTTGTACATTTTAATTGATGAAAATATAAAAAATATACTTGGCATTTGCATTTAGGGTTTAATTTCACATTTTAGAATTAATTAGTAATTAAGTTACTTTACAATGAAGAAAATAACAAAAATGGTTCTTTTACATTTATACTTTAAATTTGTCTTAGTTTGCATTTAAATTAGGAAGTAGTATATTTGGAAATTAAGTAGTACAATTTTAGAGTCAATTTGGGTCTTTATTTTAGATTTTGCGTTTAATAAAAATCAGAAAAAATATAAATAAAACAAAAAAAAGAAAACAATAAAAGAATTAAAAGGAAAAGACTGGTTCAATAGCACACCCAGTCTTGGGCAAAAAATCAGGCTCAAAACCCTCAGATCCCATCAAAATTGATCCCAACCCAAAGGGTCTCGACCAAGTCCGGTCTAGCAGGTGCCAAAACGGCGTCATTTCATGGCATTCAATCTTGGCCGTCTATGTTTCCTGATCGTACGGTCGAGAAGCCCACACTAATAACTATAAAATGGTCGGAGATCCCCCCTACCCCCTTCTCCGTGTCTCTCATTACCCCATATCCAAACCCTAATCCCCCCCATCGTCCGCCGCATTCCGTCGTCCGCCGCCGGCGGAAATCGCCCACGGCGGCGGCGAAGATCCAACCCCGTCCAAAATTACACCTCCCCCTCATCTCAACCTCATCAGCATGAATCCGACCTTGGTTTCCCCCAAATCTCTATCAAAGGGTTCGAATAATCCAAACCCTCGATGCCGTCGCCGCCGCCCACGGAGGCACCAACCCTAAACCCGTCCAAAATTACACCACATGATCTCCTTACACCCCTAATCCCAAATCCACAACCCTTAGACTTAGAATCATCCCCGTTTGGTTCGAATTTTAAATTGAAAAATGACCTAGAACCCTAATTGCTCAAAGTTTGGGGGATTTTTGATTTTGGGCTATAATAGCCCTTAATCTTGTGTTTTCTCATAGAAAACGCATGATTAAGGACAATTTTAACCCAAATAATGCCAAGAAATCGGCTAGTGTTCGAGTTTGAGTCAGAAATTTCGAGGTATTTTTATTCTAACTTTCTTCTCTGTTTTCATCCGTGATTTTTGTTTTTATTTTTGTTCTGTTTTACTTTTGTTATGTTTGTGATGAGTTTAGGGTCTCGATTTAGGTTTCTAATTTCTTTTGACCATATAGTTTAGTTTTATTGTTAGTGATTTGAATCGTTTGATTTGATTCTATGTTTATCTATTGCTTTGCATTTTCTGATTTTTATTCGTTTATTCTTCATAGTTAGTTTCAGCTTGGTTTGTTTGATTTTAATTGATTAAGTTTACTGTTGTATGAGTTCTATGATACATTTAGGATTCCTATTATTTAGAGTTTAATTTCAGTTTGATTAGCTAGATTAGTTAGTTCAAATTTTAATTGTTGTTTGGTTATAGCTGAGTAGTTTCTAGTTCATAGTTAATTAACCATGGTTAGTCTGACTAGGGTAAAAGGGGGCTGGGCTCTGGCTTGGCTATGGTAGTAATTTATAATCCAAATTAAGGGTAGTTTAGGTGTTTTACCCAAAGAATTTGTTAGTTGGAAACCCCTAGAGTCTTCTAGATGGGGTTCAAGGTGAGATTTCAGAAAGTTAGTAGTAAAACTTGAGAAACAAGTCAGTAAATTAGGGACTAAATTGTTAAACACTGAAAATAAAAGAGGGACTAGAAGTGTAAAGGAAAAAATCTGAGAGAGCCTTAGTTTTGCCTATAAAAAGGCATGCCCATTGCCTTGTTTAATAAGTTTTCAGCCTCTGAAAAATTCCCCCTAAAAGCTTTTTGCAAGTTTCCACAATTTGAAATTTGAATTTCAAATTCAAAAACCAATTTGAAAGTTTTAGAGTTAGAGAAATTCATCTTAGATCTTAGCTTTGTAAGAAAAAAAAAAAAGGCAAAAGCAACAGAAAACTTCAAAAAAATACTGTTACAT
Source organism: Nicotiana glauca (assembly GCA_026770625.1). Classification (NCBI taxonomy): domain Eukaryota; kingdom Viridiplantae; phylum Streptophyta; class Magnoliopsida; order Solanales; family Solanaceae; genus Nicotiana; species Nicotiana glauca. Next base: position 36,585 of record MU664756.1, read on the forward strand.
TGAAGTTTCCTTAGATTAATTTCAAGTTCAGCTGTTAAATCGAGTTCCTAAGTGCTCCTGGTTTGGGTTTCTAATTCCTGTGGGTTTATTCAAGCTGTTCTGATTGTTTCACTGGTTGATTTGGTATTAAAACACCTCTGGGGCTTTGTTTGACACTGTTGCTGGACTGTACATTCAAATTCGAGCTGCTACTTTGCTATATGCTACTGATTCTCCTTCTTCTTATTGTACTTTGACTCCAGGTACACATCCTGAGCTCGTTTTGATGTATATCACAAGCTGAAAGTGAAATGAAGTTGTAACTTAAGTTTGATTATTTTACCGCTTATCGTATGTCCTTTCGACTAATCAGGACTGTACTGGGACTTTATAGACTGTATTTGACATTTGGATTTTTTATCAGTAGTTTGTGAATGCATTTGTTAGTGGTTGTTGATTTGTGCTAGTGAACATAGCATCACTTAGTTTCAAGGGTTAAAGTTAGAAAGTGATAAGAATTGAAAGCAGGTTTTTAGACTCAAATACTAAAATGCACAGGAAACGTTAAACTTATATTTAACACATGAAGTTTCAGTTTAGTTTTCAGTGTTTCTGGTTCTGAGATAAAAAAATAGCGTTTAATTTGTTAAGTTTGTTTGTTTGAATTTGATATTTCAATTTAGTTAGTAATTACTTTTGTTTAATCATTGCCTTCTGAATATTCTAGTAATACGTTTAGTTAGACATAATCTGAGCATGAAACTGGAATCAAAACAATCAGTATACCGTTGATTTGAGTAGGTGTACATCGCTTTCCCTCATTACAAAATTATTGAACACACTTAGAACAGCTTGAAGTAACTTCAGGGGATTTTTTTTTAATCGAATTGAGGTTCTGTTTGGTTTAAAGATCAGGTCTCAACAACCTATTTTCGAGTAGGTTGGGCCTCAGTTCCTCTGACGCGCGGCCCAAGTCTTGTTCTGATTTCTTTTTCGTTTGGGCCTTGCCAAGGCCTATGAATGGCCGGTTTGTTTTGTGTAGACCTGGGTTGTAATTCTTCTTCTTTGGGCTTATCTCGAAGCCCAATGGCTTGAATTTAGTTCAGAACTATCACCTGATTTGCATTAGGCCAGTAGAAAATTAAATGGGCCTTTTGGAGACATTGCTCAATAGAAAAGTCATAGACCTTCTAGGATATCCTTTAAAATAAACGAGGTGCGCCGCGCCAAATAAAATCACAAAATGCGTGGCCCTCTTAATTGCTTTTATAAATATTTTAGACCTCGGGACGTGCCACTTAGAGAATTTCATGGCCTCCCGCAAAGTTAATAATACGCTAGTTGCTTTAGGCCCGACATTTAATAATATTACTTTCTTAAACTCGGGTGCACATTTATGTGACCCAAATTCAAATCCCAACGAAGTTGAAATGTGTCAAAAACCACTGGTGCATTTATGTGACGTAGTTTGAGACGTGTTTTACTGACGTTGCAATTCTCTTTAAAAAATAATAATAAAAGCGGTTCAAAGTTAAAAAGCACATAGGTTAAAACATGTTTTAAAATCAGATAAATAAGCCAAATATGACAGTTGAGCAACCGTGCTAGAACCACAGAACCCGGGAATGCCTAACACCTTCTCCCGGGTTAACAGAATTCCTTACTCGGATTTCTGGTTCGCGGACTGTTAAACAGAGTCAACTTTTCCTCGATTCGGGATTAAACTGGTGACTTGGGACACCATAAATCTCCCAAGTGGCAACTCTTAATCTTAATAAACAAATGCCGTTTCGATTGTCCTTTAATTATAAAAACTCCTTTATACCCTTCCGGGTGTAGGAAAAAGGAGGTGTGACAACTCTGGCGACTCTGCTGGGGAAGCAAACCCAGAACTCCGGTTCATGGTTTAAGAATTCGGGCTTAGAGTAATTGTTATATTTGGCTTTATCTAATTTTCCTACATGTTTCATGCTAAATGTGCTAAATGCTTTACCGCTTTGATATTATCTGAATTGTAAATAAACTGTGACGAAACCCTTCTCTTCTCATCTCCGGGGATGTGCTTACTGGTTGAGACTCCCTATTCTGTTAAGTCATACTTTAAAATAAGAAAGAGGCCGGACAAGTTACTAAGCCAGATGGCCTTTTGGTTTTCGGTACTTAGCCCCCTACTCGACTCGAGTTGTTCGCTCGGGTACACAGTCTAGAACATATACCCAGGTTTTGAACCTAGAATAACTTGACTTCATGCCGGATCCCTAGTAGGAACGCTTATTTGCATCACATGCATATGACTTAGGGGACTCAACACAGGGGTTGGGTCCGTCTAGGACAAGTAACCTGAAATGAAAAAGACCATCCTGATGTATCTTACGTGTTGTGTGTACATTTATTTGTCTTGGACTCGCATGCTGACCGACTTTGAATATCTAGAAAAGCTGAAAAAAAAATAAAAATAGCAGTGTAGAGAGTTAATTACCTATTTTAGAAAAACCAATGTCTAAGTAGTGCCGAAAGTCTGCCGGATTTGTTTTTTGAGAAAAATGAAAGAAAAAAGAAAAGTGTTTTTTGCCAATGGAAAAGAAAAACAAACAAAAAAGTTTTATTTTCAAAATAGTTTGTTTTATATGTCACTGAAAAAGAAAATATAAAAAAGAGTCTTGTTTTCAGAAATAGTGTATTTGTCAACGGAAAAGAGTCTTATTTTCAACAATAGTTAGTTTTATTTGCCCGAACTACGCCAGTTTGATTCCCACAGGGTGTGGGATACATAGGCAACCCTCATCGGGCCCAACTTCCCTTTTGCAAAAGTAGCCAAAAACAACAAAAATTTTAATTTTGTCATGAATAAGTCAGGTGGGGTCATTCTTGTCTAAAACAAGCCGAATGTCCCTAAAAGGGCACCAGAAGGCTGTTTTTGCGAGAACAGCCACCTTGGGTCATTTTCAACGGTTAGCGGGCACAATCTTAAAATATTCTTCCCGAAGTGCCGAAAGGCCGTATCTGCAAAACCGGCTGTTTGTTTTAAATTAGAAATTTGAAAAAAATAGTATCATTTTTCCCTTTTGGGTCAAAATAAGTGATTAAATCACCTTAATAAATGTGCAGGATGAGCACGATTCAAAATGAACCTTTCTCAATCATGCATAAAATTCCTTTGGAGTTGCGTCTGTGATGGAACGATCTAGGAGGAGAAGGGCAAGATGAAGTCAAAAAATATTTTAAAGGGCTTACCAGTTTGTTGGAAATTGTGCCTCGGGGAGACATCATAAGAGCATTGGTCACATTCTGGGACCCGGCACACAACATGTTCCATTTTTCAGACTTTGAACTCACCCCGACATTAGAAGAAATAGCTGGCTACATCGGAAATGATGAGGTTCCTTTAAGACACAAGTACTTGGTTGCCCCGAGAACCGTAGCTGTGCACAAATTCTTAGACTCATTAAAGATAAACAGGACGGTCCACAACACAGATTTGGCGAATGCTTTTGTACTCCACACTTCATATACCACAGATATGGCCACATGTGAGGGTTTAATAACCCAGAAAACAAGATATGTAGCAAAGGAAACCGCAAAAAATGGGAAGAACATAGACATTTTGCTTTTATGGTGGTCTTTTTGGGGCTTTTGGTATTCCCGAGGAAAGATGAAAATATTGACATAAAGATAGACGAGGTCGTCAGCACTCTACTCACTCAAGCCAAAAGCACTCTTGCGCCCATGATATTAGCCGACATATTCCGCGCTCTTACGGTCTGCAAAGCCGGAGGAGACTTTCTTGAGGGGTGCAATCTATTGTTGCAAATGTGGATGACCGAACACCTGTGCCATCGTCCTCAGTTCCTGAGTTATGGGTCTACAGAGAAAACCTATATAGAGGAGTTTTATACGAGGATTAAAGGGGTCAACCTGCCTGAAGGAGTCACGGGTTGGACATCATACTTTTGGTCCCTCACTGCCAGTCAAATAGAGTGGACGTTCAGATGGTTACCTGTCGATGAAATCATATATATGCCAGCAGCGGGGCCACACTTCCTCTTGATGGGTCTTAAGAGCATTCAACCTTATGCTCCGTATCGGGTTTTAAGGCAACTCGGGCGATGCCAAGTAGTGCCAAATGACGACGATCTTAGTGTCCAAGTGGTTGATATTGGTCCTGATAGCCAGTTTCCTGAAGCAAAGGTCCGCCGGGTCTAGAGTGAATGTCAATACTTGGCGGCGAATACTTGTGTACGAGATCGATCTAAAGGAGAAGTGTCACCTGAGTATCATGCCTGGTATAGAAGGGAAATTGCATTTGGGTGGCCGGCCAAAAGACCTCACCTCCAGGATTTTGTCGAATCATCACAAGAACAATGGGCTTGGTTAGCTAAAGAAAATGAATACAGGGCCAAAGTAGGAGAATTGGAAAGTCAGGTCTGAGACCTTCAGTTCGAAAATAGTGTGCAAGCCGCAGCCGATGAGGGTGAGAAGAAAAAATTGGCCAAAGAGAATGAAGCCTTACGAGCCCAAATTCAAAGATGAAGATAGCGGCCGAAGATCCCGTCAGGAGTTCCAAAGATGCAAAACTTACAGAAAATCTAAGGCAAAAAGTGAATGACTGCAGTTTTGACCTCAACAAAGTAGAAAGGGAATTAGCCGGGGTTCGAAAACAATTGACTAAAAATGCGGAAGAACGTTCCCGCATGGTTAAGCAGTTGAAAGAAGAATACGATAATGAGTTCACGGGATTAAAGAAAAGGGTCATTTCCACAGAGAACAAAATGATCAAACATGCGAAAGAATTCAAGGTTGAAAGAGAGCACTGCTATACGGCGTTGGCACAATTAGAAATGGACTTGCAACAACTCCAGGAACAAAACTAGGTAGCCGAGCATACTTTGGAGGCCAGAGCCCAACAGATAGGGCAGTTGCTTCAAGAAAAAGGTAGGATCAGAGAGAGAATCTTAACCATTGCTCACTATATTACTAGGAAATGCCAAGTGTGCGAGAACATGACTCGCACCTCCTTCTTTGCATCGGTGATGATATTTGTGAAGCAGATAATGAGTGACCTAGACAAACTTCAAAGGGAACTTGCATATAGGCCCGCGACGAGACCGAACGATGTCCCGCGGGCACCAAGAGCTTTAATGTATTCATGATTGTCATTTGATTCTGTATTTCCTTTTCTACTAAAGTCTGTCAGTTCTTTGAGTCTGCACTTTCTTTTCGCTAAGAGTTTGTCAGTGGATTGAGTCTGTATTTTATTTTGAAATAGAATAGTTGACGGTGGAGTCTGTAGTTCGTCTTTTCATTAGAGTCTGTTAGTTGTGTTAATTTGTCAGTTTTGAGTCCTTGTAATCGAAGTATTTGCTATCAATAAAATTGAAAATCCCAAAATATTTTGCTTCTATTTTACATGTATTTTTCACGAACTACGCTTGGTCTGATTCATGCGGGGTCATGATACGTAGGCAATCTCCATAGGATTCGAGCATAACCAAATGAAAAGGAAAAAGAGAGGAAAACTAGGGGAGAAATAAGAAAAGAAAAGAGAGGAAAAACAAGAAAGAAAATGCAAATACAAGAGTGAAAAGAAAATCAAAAAGAGAGAAAATAAGAAACCAAACGAAAGAAGCAATGGCAAAACAAGAGGGAATGAGAAAATAAGAACAAAGAGGAAAAAAAGGCAAGAGTGAGAAAAAAGAAAAGAAGAAAGGAAACAAAAACCAAACAAAGTTGCAATCGGAAATAAGGAAAGCCGGGATGACGCAGCCAAGCAAATGCATAATAGAAATGGTTAATTGCTTAGGTGCATTCATTCCCGAAACGTGCAGTTATCAAATATGTTAATTCCCTAACCACTAACCAAGTTGTTGTTGATATATTGAGTCCATCCAGGTGGTTATTTGTTTGGCATTCTGGCAACCCATTCCTACGACACCCGGTCGAAAGACAAACTGAACATGACAGGCCAGGAATCAAATACCAGTATTGTGGATCCATCAAAAGAGGTGGAGGTGGTAGATGTTAATGCAATGAAAAAGGAGATGCGTAAGTTGAAACAGCAAATGGCCGAAATGTATCAGGCCTGGGTTAAGGGGCAGTCAGCGCCAGTTTATCCCGCCAATCGAGCCTATATTCCACCTTTGGCTTAGTCTCAGGAGCCTCCTACTGTGAATTCATCTCCAACCTTCCCTTTCTACCAACAGAGCTGTGGCGCCACCTCCTATCCTCCCTAATCTCCACCACCCAAACAAAACCCTCCTCCACCGATCACCCTTGTCTTTGTGGCGCCTCCACCTGGCACATTGCGAAAATCTTCCAGTAAGCCACTGTTTCAGACTTATGACAGCCAGTACTATCCTCCTGAGCCTACCTTTAAAGCTCCTGAGCCATATTCCTACACCCCTCACTTTGAGCTCCCGGCGGAAACTGAAAATCCGTTTAAAAACCCGGAGCAGGCAGAGATGTTTCGAAAAGTAAAAAGCCTGGAACAATCCTTCAGGAACATGCAAGGTTTGGGTGGCCAAGTCAGTATGGTGTATAAGCATTTATGTCTGTTCCCAGAGGTTCAGTTACCAGCAGGGTTCAAGATGCCTAAGTTCGATCTGCATGGTAGCCAATGAAATATTAAAGTATGGTTTTGTGCCGGGTAAAGGTCTGGGCACATCTTTGCAAGGTATCGTGCAACTAGTATCTCTACATAAAATATGGGTACATTCGGTCAGGGGTTCAAGCCTATAGGGGATGGTGTGAAGTAGGCTACGTATTTGGAAAAGAAAGCATGGTCGTCCTCCAGGCCTATCCCGCACCTCTTCAGGACTTTTGTCAAGTCAGGGGCAGTAAGGTGTCCGGTGTCAGTAGTTCCAAAGCCTGTGGTTGTCTGGGATGAAGAGTTGATTTAAGAAGGTCTAAAGTCTATTCGGATGAAGTGAACATGATAGAAATTTGGGAAGGTTCTGGTGATGAAGAGGTGCATTTTGTCGGACCAAGTGCAAAAATCCACAGTTGAGAAGTTACTCCTCTTCCTACTCGGAGGGAGTGTTGATAGTGGGTTTTGATTTTCTTTTAGTTGTTGTGATTCATATTCTATATTCCGTCCACTTGGATGCGTTAAACCCTGCTATCTTTCAATTTCAGTGAAATGCAATTTCCCTTCTTCTTCATTCCTGATAGTCACTTTTGTTTTGTTTTTGTTTTTTACTTGTGCAGTTCTTTTTAGGCTGGTTTCAATGACATGACATGCATGAGGAATCTTCGGCCCAGTCTTAAAAGCCAATCTAACTCTGAAATAATAATTCAAGAAGTAGAGCGTGATGATGAATCGGAATATGATGATGATGAATGGGTCAAAACCCGCCTAGAGCAATTGAGTTTGATCGATGAGAAAGGATTGGTAGCAGTCTGCCATGGTCAGTTGTCTCAACAGAGAATGGCAAGAGCATATAGCAAGAAGGTGCATCCACGGAAATTTGAAGTGGTTCGGCAAGTATTGAAACGCATCCTTCCACATTAGGTTGAAGCAAAAGGCAAGTTCGCCCCGAATTGGCAGGGGCCGTTCATCGTAATGAAAGTGTTGTCCAACGGTGCTCAAAGAGATACTGTGTATGATTTCTCTGTTTAATTATATTTGTTTGTATTTGGCATATTTTGAAGATTGAAATGACGAAGGCGTTTTGTTCTGCTATCTAAACACCTTATCCTTTGTCACCCCTTTTGAGCCTATTCACTTTCTTTCTTACCCCTCTTTCGAAATTAATGGCAAAATTTAGAAACGCAAGTGCAGAGGATAAGTAAGTGAAAAAAAAGAAGGAAGAAAAAGAAAAGAAAAGAAGAAGAAAAGAAAGGAAAAGAAAAGAAAATGAAAAAAGGAAAAAAGAAAAGAAGAACAGAAAACAAAAAGAAAGAGAAGAGAAAGAAAAATCACAACAACAAAGTAATTCCTATGACGTGAACTTCGTTTGACTTGATCCCGAAAGGGTACGTAGGCAGTCTCTCTCTGAGGTTCAGTCACACTAAAATAAAAATTCAAAAGTCCCGAAGCAAGAAACTGCGGCATAAGTTGTGGTTATTGTGAGAAATGTGATTCCGAAAGTTGTAGCTTTAACCCATTTTGAATTGTTTTGAGCCTTTTATACCCTTTCTTTCTAACCCATCCAAAAGCCCACATTACGGTCCAAAGAAAGACCTTCCGATCAGTCTTCGAGAAATGCCAAGTCAAGCAGGTAAAGGTAATTCATGACATGGGCAACACTCTGGTTCAAGCAGGAAAATTTAAAAATGAGAGAGCCTTATTGGTGAAAACGCTCACGGGCATCGTAAGGCGACGGGAGCTGAGAGAAATAAAAATGAGAGAGTCTTATTGGTGAAAACCTTCACATGCACCGTAAGGTGATGTGAGTTGAGAGAAATTAAAATGAGAGAGTCTTATTGGTGAAAACCCTCACGAGAACCTTGAGGCGAAAGTGAGTTAATAAGAGAACAAGTAAGAGAGGGCCGTTGGTGGAAAACAGCTTCGAGGCACCGCAGGATGAACAAGGTCAAGGTTTGGGTAAAGTAATCAAGTTATAGAAATTCTGAGGCAACGATTTATGGCAATTGGAAGTTGATTGGTTGGAAGGCTGGGCCGATTAGTCCGAAATGCATGTCATGACCATTGGTACCAGCTGTTCCGTTCAGATAAGTTTCTTTTCCTTCTCTTTTTAGCAGTCATTCGGTTTTGGATTCTTCTTATCCTTAACTCGCAAAATTATTGCATTTCATTTTCTTTTGGGGTTTATCTATCTAAAATGTTTCAATGTTAGTTTTGTTCCAAGCAAGTGAAAAGGGATTTCAAAGCTCACTACCAGTTTCTGAAATTGTAAAGCGCAACGTGGTCAGAGCATTTCAAAGACAACATGATGTAAGGTGGAATATAGGGAATCACCGGAAGTTTCATCGGTGGAATGTTTTGGTAATGTCGTGGGAAACGCAAAGGTTCAGATAAAGGGGTCAGAGGTGTGATACAACAGCATGGGTATAGAACACTTGGGTTGTCAAAGGATATGGGGCTTGAAAGTCAGTCAGAAAGTCAAGCGGTTCAGGGCCAGTTCAGGGAAGCAGGTCAAAGCAAAACACGGCCGCGGGGACATCCTCAACAAGAATGCCATCAACTAACCACCATTTTAAACTGACAACATTTTCTTTGATTGAAACAGGGGCAGAAAAATTCGGTTGTTTTGGAGGAGCTCTCCATAAGGGAAAAACAAGCATTAATCAGGTTTGACCGTAAAGTGGGATTTGATCAAAATACAAGATAATCATGAATAGCATAGGGGAATCTTCCAAACTGGGGCAGGAAATTTTTGTTGTTTTGTCTATTTTGTTGAAATCAGGTGCCCGCTTGGAGAACAGAGGCACACAATTCAAGTTCGAGCAGCCGGGAGCCCGCCCGTATAACAGAGGCATATATTTTCAAGTGTTGAAGTCGGGATCCCGCCCGTATAACAGAGGCATATATTTTCAAGTTTTGAAGTCGGGAGCCCGCCCGTATAACAGAGGCATATATTTTGAAGTAGGGGTGTTCAAAACCGATCCGAAACCGAAAACCGATCTGAACCGAAGCTTAATGGCTTACTGTTAATGGCTTAACGGATGGGGAACATATTAATTTTTTTTTATTAACGACTTATCGGTTTGGGGGCGGATTATTCAATTTTCTTAACGGATAATCCGTTAACCCGTTAAGAATATATATATATATATATATATATATATATATATATATAT